>PVJC01040281.1:0-15877 GCA_004026665.1 Murina feae
CTGTGTGTTGTTCTCTCCCTTGAGCTGTGGCCAGGGCTGGGTGCTGCCTGCCCCCCACGCTTGCCTACTCCCAGATCACCAGATCACGGTGGCGACTAAGGAGTAGGCCCTGATGCTTGCTGCCTGGCGGCTGTACATGCCTGCTGGCAATACAATCATGGTTGGTGGAGCAAGGCCCTGCTACTTGGCCCTACTCCTGACCCTGCCCCTGCGTGCCTGCTGGCAACACAGATCCAGGTGGCGGCCAGGAGCAAGGCTCTGCTGCCTGTTCCTGGCATTTGGAGCCTGCTCAAACCCTATCACCACTGCTTTCTGTCCCTGTGAGGGTGCCTGCTCAAACTCCATTGCTGATGCTGCCTGTCCCTGTGCTCCTTCCTGCTCAAACTCCATTGCTGATGCTGCTTGTCCTGTGCTCATTCCTGCTCAAACCCCATCACCACTGCTTCCTGTCCCTGTGCTCCTTCCTGCTCAAACCTGATCGCTGTTCCTGCTCAAACCGATGGCGCTGCTTCCTGTCCCTGTGCTCGTTCCTGCTCAAACGCCATTGCCACTGCTTTCTGTCCCTGTGCTAGTTCCTCCAAGTGTCTGCCCCGAGATCTGTGGCTTTCCAGCCTCCAGCCAGCTCGTTCCTCCTGTCCCCCACCCCGCCCCTCCCGTGTGGCCAGCAGGAAGGCAACAGATGGCTGCAGTGCACACAGGCAAGCCTCCGTGTATCAGCAGCCGCCATCTTGGCTGGGCTAATTTGCATACAGCCGCTCTGATTGGCAGGTGGGTGTGGCTTACCCTGTCCTGGAGAAACGTTTAATTTCAATATTACAGTTTTATTAGTTAAGATGCTTTTATTCAGCAAGCAACTTTCAATGAAAATTATATATTTAAGTTTTATTTTGTTTTACCATTCAGTTATCATTGCTAACAATGGGGAAAATTGTTTCTAAACAAAAAGACTAAATGGAAAATGTCAACTATTCAGTTGCAGGATAGTCAATGAAACTGTCCATTGTATGTTGTAGTGGGGAAATACTGCATCGGGCATTGCGAAATGGCAATGAACAAGTAATTGGGGGCGAGGAAGGCATATTCGTGAGCTGCTTCCCATTTTGATCCCATGAGTTAATCTGGTATAATAATTCACAGAGTGCCAGCTATTAAGTGTGTAATAAATATGAGCTGAGTAAATTGAAGAGGCTTTGGATGTGAAATGTGCTAACCTTCTGGAAGAATGCTGCTCTTCCTACCTACGTCCATGGCCAAAAAGATCACGAATGAAACCACGCTGCTCTGCTAAAGGTGACCAGACTTCAGCAAGTACCAAGTTCCACGTCAAACACATGCCTAGAGAAAGTGCTTCTTAGCATGGATTAAACAGGAGAAACAGCACCCTGTTCTTGCTCACTGACTACTAATAGGTGTTAAAAACACTTTTCTATAGTGATCATAAGGAGAAAACAAAGTACTTTTGAAAACTTTAGAATGAAAAGAAAACCGATCTGGCTCCCCATGAGAGAAAAGCGTTTAAACTACTTGTAAGACAAGACTAATTATTTTAAAGGAGTTTCTTAATTATGGAGAGGGACACTTACACACATCTAGAAGTTGACTACTTTGTACTTATTGTCAATGCCTTCTAAAAATACTTCATTACTTATATGCTGCCAAAAAGTGTATATCCCCAGTTTTAAGACTGAGCAGAGCCTATAACATAATTTTCTTAAATATGTGTATTTCTCTGTGCCATTTTATATGCCAACACATTTATATAAGTCTTTTAAAATGTGCTCTGAAAATTTAGTCCAAAATATTTGGCAGTAAAAATAACACTGGAAACTTAATGAAATATCAACCTATCATCCACTTTCTTTAAAAGTACATATGCTACCAGTAATATTCTAATACACTGAATTTCAAAAAGTCTAATTCAATAAAAAATACATATAAGTTAAATTATATTTTAAGATTTAATAAAGTATAGCACAGTGACAATTAAAACTGAAAAGCAATTATGTTCTGAGGTTAAAAAAACAATAAATTTAGAATTTCTGAAAGTACAGAGGATTTAAAAGTTCTATTGAATGGAATGGCATAAGAATAATTATTTCTCAGCTACCCTTTTGACTTATGGAGCTTCAGCATGAGAGTAACATTAATTATTATTTTTGAGGAGATACACGCAAAGTGGTGGCCATCAAGTGAAAATGTTCACACAGACAATTTTGCTTAAAAAATGTTGCAAGTGTCTGAATAAATGAATTCATACCTACTTGTTATAACTTCTCCACATTTAATAAAATTATACTCCACACTGGATTCCAATTATACTCCTGAAGAATACAATTTCTAAACTTGTTTCAAATTTCACATGTCACAATTATCCCCAGATTTTTCTAAATGTCAAAAATGCCAAACTTGCTGTTTAAAATGTTCTTAAGAATCAAAATTATAATTTCAAGATTAGTAAGAATTCAGTAAAAATAATTACACAATTGAAGATAAATTGAAAAGATATGCCAACTTAATGCACACAAATCACCTACGATATGGCTGCTGGGAGACGTTAAACATAGATGTGGACATGGTTTACATTCTTGCCCCACACTGGGCATTATCTCAGGCCTAGGAACAGAATGGGGTTCCAAAACTGTCAGAAGGATCTTCAGAGTCATCACATAGAATCAAGAAAATAATGAAAACTTAATGTGTGATTGTTAATATTGCTTGTCATCTTGATGAGAGACTAAGAATTGCCCCGTAGCTGGTAACAAATTATTTCTCGCTATGATTCTGTGGGTCATCTCTGAAATGGTTAGCCTTTGTTTCAGGAGATGAGTACATTTGGGTGTGCATCATCCAACCTGCTGAGGGATCCAATAGGATGAAAAAGCAGAGAAAGTCTGAATTTGCTCTCAGCTTCAGCTGGGATACCCATCTTCTCCTGCCTTCACACATTGGTCCTCCCGTTTCTTAGGCCTTTGACTTCAAACTGGGACCTAAACCTGCTTCTCAGGCCTCCAGGTATGGACTGGGACAATCTCACTGGCTTCCCTGTGTCTCTGGCTTGCACACAGAAAGTTGTGGGGTTTCTCAGCTTTCATTACTGTATATAACAACCACTATAATAAATACCTTCATGTGTATACTTCATGTGTGTACACACACACACACATACATATATATCTAATCTAATAAAAGAGTAATATCCAAATTAAGCATCACTCCAAGACACCTAAGCCATGCCCACCAGCCAAGACACGCCCCCAGCCAATCAGAGTGGCTGTATGCAAATTAACCCTGCCAAGATGGAGGCCAATAGCCATGGAGCTAGAGCAAACAGGAGGCTTCCATTACAACTGCCTGTCTAGGCTGGCTGGGCCTCTGCTCACAGCAATGTTTCAATTATAGAAACCACCGAGCTGAAGCAAACAGGAGGCTTTGTTACCTGCCTAGGCCTCCACTCAAGGTAACAAAGTTTCAATTATAGAAGATAATTAAACCCCAGAAAGCTGATTCTAGCCAGCCTGGCTGGGACCTTGGGTCAAAGGGAGCTGTGGGCAGCCTGAAAATGGCCCTCAGCCCCTCACCCAGGCTGCCTAGGCACCCCAGTAGGGACCTGAATCCTGAAGGGGCTGTGGGAAGTCTGAAAATGGCCCTCAGCTCCTCACCCAGGATGCCCAGGCACCACAGTAGGGACCTGAACCCTGAAGGGGCTGTGGGCAGCCTTAAAACGGCCCTCAGCTCCTCACCGAGGCTGGCCACACCTCCATGGGGTGAGGGTCCCCACTGAGGTGCTTGGCCAGCCTACAAAGAGCCATCAGTCCCTCCCCGAGGCTGGCCAGGCACGCCAGCAGGTGGACATCCCTCAAGAGGACCCAAATTGCAAGAGGGCACAGACCGAGCTGAGGGACCCCCCCCCCCCGCCCCAAGTGCACAAATGCTTGTGCACTGGGCCCCTAGTGTGTGTGTGTGTGTGTGTGTGTGTGCATACACTTGTGACACGTGAAATATAACACCGTTTTATAATTTCTCTCTCTCATGAATGTAATTGGAAAACAATCAGGAGAAACCTGACTAAAATGTGTTTGGCAAAGTCCCAAAAGCCAAGAGATGATATATATAATTACTGAAACCAAAGGGTTACAGGGCAATGACAAGATCACATGGGTGAAAGTTTCAAGCAGGGGAGAGCAGGTGGGACTCAAGAAGCTTGATGTTGGAGGGAGAATGCACACACCTATTCAAGATTTGAAAGTATCAAAAAGCACAACGAATTAGGTGGAACAGATTAAAGAGTAATGAAGTGATAAACATGTGTGTGGATGCTCAATAAAGATTTCTTGAAGGGAGCAAACTTAAGCTGGTCTTTAAAAATAAAAAAATATGAGACTATAGTAGAGAAGACAAAATAATCCAAACAGAAATTCTGAACAAAGAAGGATATACTCAGAGTCCTGAGTAAGGATCTTGAAGAGCTATCTGCATTCCCATGTTCATTACAGCATATCATCAATAATCAAGACATGAAAACAAGCTAAGTGCCCATCAATGGATAAATGGATAGAGTAGATGTGGTACACACAGTGTGGGGCAAAAGTAGGTTTACAATTGCAGAGTATGTGAAATACACTGGTTATTCTTATATTATTTATTAATTATTGTATTATTTCTCATACTAACAACTGTAAACCTACTTTTGTCCAATCCTGCATATACAATGGGATGTTATTTAATCATGTGGAGGGGAGAATATGTCATTTGTGACAACATGAATGAATCTTAAAAGCATTATAAGTGAAATAAGTCAGATTGAGAAAGACAAATATGCATGATATCACTTATATATGGAATTTTAAAAAGCCAAACTCACAGAAATAGAGAGTAGAATAGTAGCTGCTAGGGGAAGGACTTTGAGGGAAATGGGAAAATATTGGTCAAAGGATAACATTCAATTAAAAGTCAACTAAATTCGGGAGATTTTATGTACAGCATGGTGATTATAGCCCGGGTGATGTGGCTCCATGGCTGAGCATAGGTGCATGAACCAGGAGATCAGGTTCGATTCTTGTCAGGGCACATGCAGACTCAATCCCCAGTGGGGTCAGGAGGCAGCTAATCAATGAGTCTCTCTCATCAGTGATGGTTCCCCCTCTCCCTTCCTCTTTGAAATCAATAAAAAGATATATTTTTAAAAGAATACATTATTATATAGTTGAAAGTAGCTAAGAGAGATCTTAAATGTTCTCAGCATACAAAAAAAGGCATCTGTGTGAAGTGATGAAGGTATTAACTAACCCTTCTGTTGTTATCACTTCATAATATATGTGTTTCAAATTAACATGCTGTACACCTGACATTTATACAAAATAATTAAATCTCAATACAGCTAGAAATTATATACACACAATATATATATAAATATATATTCAGTAGAGAATCAGGAGCAGATGGGAGACAGAACTAAACAGTAGTCAGATTGAAAGGAACCTCAAAATCAGATTAAGAATAAAGTTTCAATTATATGAGACAGTGGAAGGTGACGTTATAACCTACCGTAATAAAATATTTATAACATTACTCTTTAAAAGCATTAGCCAGTAGATTATTCAATCAGATTAGAGTGAAAGATAACAGAGTCTGGGAATTATTCAGGAAGACATTGCAATAAGCTTTTCAGGGTGATATGACCATGATAATTGCTAACATTTATCAAGTGCTTCCCATGGTGCTTGAAAAGTATTATTTTGTTTCCATCTGAACAATAACAGCTTGGCAGTATTTTCATCCCCATTTCAAAATACCAGGAAACTGCAGCATAGCCAAAAATGGTAAGAATGGGAGGCTTCAACAAGAAAGTCATAAGGTGAGAGATGAAAGACAAAGATGCTCCTTGTGCATCAAACAGAGAAGACTGGGACTTGATTCAGGAAATGCGTGAGAAATTATGAGAAAAATCACACTAAGTATCAATGATCTTAAAGTCCAGTGAAATGGAGTCTAATTCCTGAATATGAAATTTAACAGAAATATTCCATTTTTTGTGTCTGGCAAGGGATATTTTTAATAGCATAAACCATAATATACTATTATTATTTTGAGAATTTTTAAGGATACTTTTTAACCACATAGATATTATACCAGAAAAAAATTATATTTGTGTGAAAATCTACTGCATTAAGGTGGAAAATCACATTAATTTTAAAATGTGGCACTGTCAAATGTAGTCATCTACTTTTCTTACAGTATATAATTATATATTTTTCTTTATCACAAATCAAATTTAAAAATTTTTATTCTTATTGTGAAACCAAGAAAATCAGTAATCATGCAGATTTTAACAGAAGAAACGTACCTAAAATTTAACGAAGGATAAAAATAAGTCTTGAATAAAAAGCTATATTTATATTCTTTCCTCTCTCTCTCTCTCTCTCCCTCTCCCTCCCCCCCCCTCTCTCTCTCTCTCTCTCTCTCTCTCTCTCTCTCTTCTCTCTTCTCTCTCTCTCTCCTCTCTCTCTCTCCCCCTGAAAAGAATAAAGAGCTTTCATCAGCCTATATGTTTTTTGTTTTGTTTTATCCATAAGCAAAGTAATGCTAAGACAATTCTTTTCTAATTCAGCAGCATACATTTTCTACAGAAGAGAGAAATCTTGTAAAAATAATCTCTTGGGTAATACTTTCAACATTGAAACTCATACACAACAGTGAATTCTTTACCCATAAGCTTTAAAACAGCTTCATATAGCCAATAAGTGTTGAACTGTGTCTATATAATCCAGCTGTGATTAGCATGATAGGCCTTAGCATAAGGAGGCTGACCAAGTCTATATTACCACATTGTTAGGTTTTCTAACCTCAGTTTTCTCTGGCCTGTTTATAGCAGCTAGAAGTTAGCATTAATTCCACTAGAATGTTAGAAATAAGGTTGTAAGTTGAATATGCTGCTTAAAAAGTGAAATGCTTAGTCTTTACTTTATTCCCAGTGAAAACATTTCTTAGCAATAATTTTAAACACATATATTTTCACTAAGAAGTTGACTAGAATAATTCATAGGAAGCAAAATATCAGACATTTTTTATAGCAATATCTGTACCCATACAGCTCCTAGGGCAATGGAAACTTAGAAGAAAATAAACATATGGTACTACATCCACAAGATGACAAGACAGCAAGAAAGCCCACCACTGCATGGGAGAACATATTTACCAATGTTATCTCCCATAAGGGTTTAATCTCCAAATTTTATAGGAAACTCATACATTTTAACAAAAGGAAGATAAACAATCCAATCCAAAAAAAAAAAATGGGCAAAAGACCTAAATAGACCCTTTTCAAAAGGGGACATACAGAAGGCCAAGAGACATATGAAAACATGCTCAAAGTTACTAATCATCCAAGAGATGCAGATCAAAATGACAATGAGGTACCATCTCACACCTGTCAGAATGGCTATCATCAAGAAATCAACAAATGACAAGTACTGGAGAGGATGTGGAGAAAAGGGAACCCTCATGCACTGCTGGTGGGAATGAAGACTGGTGCAGCCACTGTGGAGAACAGTATGGAGTTTCCTCAAAAAATTAAAAATGGAACTTCCATTTGACCCAGTGATCCCACTTCTAGGAATATATCCCAAGAAACCAGAAACACCAATCAGAACACCCCTATGTTCATAGCAGCACAATTTAAAATAGTTAACATTTAAAAACAGCCTAAGTGCCCATCAGCAGATGAGTGGATTAAAAAACTGTGGTACATCTACACAATGGAATACTATGCTGTGTTTAAAAAAAAAAGGAACTCTTACCATTTGCAATAGCATGGGTGGACCTGGAGAGCATTATGCTAAGCGAAATAAGTCAGTTGGAGAAAGATAAATATCACATGACCTCACTTATTTATGGAATATAATGAACAACATAAACTGATGAACAAAGTAGATATAGAGACATAGAAGTATCGAACAGACTGCCCAAACTCTGGGGAAAGGCTGATGGGCGGTGGAGAGGGTGGTAAGAGATCAACCAAAGAACTTGTATGCATGTATATAAGCCTAACCCATGGGCACAAACAGTAGGGGGGGTCAGGGCATGTGCTGAGGGGTGGGAATGGCCAGGGAAAAGAGATCAATGAGGGGGAAAAAGGAGATATTTGTAATACTTTCAACATTAAAAAAGATAAATGAAAAACCACAAGAATTTGACTAACACTAAAGACTAAATGTAAATCCTAGCTTTAGAGACAGTGAATCTCGACCTGCCAGGCATGGCTCAGTTGTTAGAGTATCCACCCCAGCACTGAAGGGTTGCGGGTTTGATTCTCAGTCAAAGGCACATACCTGGCTTATAGGTTCAAACCTGCTCAGGTAGGGGTGCATGAGGGAGGCAAACAATCAATGTGTCTCTATCACATGTTTCTCTCTCTCTCTCTCCCTCCCTCCCTCTCTTCTTCCCTCCCTCTCTTCCACCCTCTCTAAGAGTCAATGAAAAAAATATCTTTAGGTGAGAATTAACAAAAAGTAAGTAAATAAGTAAATAAGTAAATAAATAAATGACAGTGAATCTCTATTCAGTAATGTTGGTAAATGAGGAACGTATTAGACAAGCAAATATCTTAGGCTATAAAGTCCAGATATTTCCCAAATACTCAAAATGTGGAACAAAAAAGAGTGACGGCTAGTTGTGTGTTTTTTTTAAATAAACACTGATGATATTCTCCAAATCAGAAAAAATCAGAATGACAAATATCTAGTCAAAATGAAACTATAAATCCTAGTGGGGTAAACAGTACACATTGGATAATTTTGGACACTAGTGAAGATGTTCTGAGTGAAAGTGGTATCTGTTGGGCTAGACAAAAATGAACTCTCACCTCTCCCCACCTTTGAGTGGAAGCCTCCAAAATATTCTAAATGAACAGACTTAATACATTTTTTAATTTATTGATTTGAGAGTGAGAGAGAGAGAGAGAGAGAGAAGCATGGAAGAAACATGGATTTGTTGTTCTATTCATTTATGCATTCATTTGGTTGTTTCTTGCATGTGCCTTGATCAGCAGTTACTCTAATCAGCTGAGCTCCCAGGCCAGGGTTAAATGAATGGATTTTTACCTCCCCTCTAACAGCAATTGAAACAATAGAAATATTCTGAAGGCAGAAAAGCAGGTCACAAACTTTAAGTTTCTAAAGTCTTATGAACTAATTTCCAAAATAATATATATATATATTTTTAAATCACAGGAGAAAGGTGATAAAGTCTAACCCAAAGACCCCTTCTTTATGTTGGAAAAAAATCATGACATAGAACACATACAAGCCTCAATCATATTTGTTACATTCAACCAAAAAATTTACTGAGGTTCGTAAAACACTGTCTTACTGAAATAAAAATTAATACAAAGTATCTATATAATAAAAATTCATGGCCTCACAGTAAGTTTTTTTGAAATAGATTAAAATAAAAATTCCTTATAACCAACTGAATGTCTCCTCCAATCATTACAAAAAATAAATTGTGAAATAAAAACTAATTTCCAAAGTGCTGGTTGAGAAATACATACTCTGACATGCCTGAATGATCAATATTAATCCTTCACATCAGTGATTAAGTTCATCTACTCATTTAACAAAAATATAAATTGAACCCTGCCCGGTGTGGCTCACTTGGTTAAAACATTGTTCCATGCAACAAAGGGTTGTGGATTTGATTCCAATCAGGTCATAGAATATGGTAAGTTTTCTTGAGAAAGCAGCCATAAGGAATGTATAGTACTTTTAATAAGTAACACAAGGGAATCTTCTAATATTAACAATTAACAAAATACTAATGCATTTTCATATGAATTTGCCCATCTATTTCTAAAGAGTTTATATAAGTAAAAATATCTTGCAGATTTTAATAGGTCTTCAAATTATCATCTCAGGATTACAATGTAAAATGAAAGTTGTTTTTAATGAAAGAATCCTTGTAATGCCTAGAAATTTGCTCAGCTCCAAGAAACAACCCCATTATTAAAAATACATAAGTCCAAAATTATTTCCTAATTGGACACTTCTACCTGTCAGGCATATTGGATTCATTGAATTGAACTTTAACTAATATCCTGCTGCTCATCTAGTTTCATATTTATTCTCACTTGGATATCTGCTAGTATTTCCAAGGTCCTTGCTTTTATTTACTTATTTTTGTATCTTTTAAATATGTCTTTATTGATTTGAGAGAGAGAGAAAGGGAGAGGGAGAGATAGAAACATCCATATTGATTGATCAGTTGCCTCCTGCACACCCCCTGCCCTGCCAGGGCTGGAGACTGCAACTCAGGGATGTGCCCTGACCTGGATCAAACCTGCAACCTATGGGTGCCTGGTTGATTCTCAACCACTGAGCAACACTAGCTGGGCACAAGATCATTGCTTTTAATCTTGACTACTATTGCTATATTTCCCAATTCTCCAAACAGGATCTTCTTTTAATATTTGAGGAAGTTTTTTGTTTGTTTATTTGTTTTTTTGTAAAGATCTTGTTCACTAAATGTACAAAGTAAGTTCAGAGGCATTTTGCCATCTTTATTTAAAAACTAAAACATCAACTTAATTATTAAAGTACTAAAATAATACACTAATACGTATTTCTGAATGAAGATTATATACATACTAGAGGCTTAGTGCACAAAAATTTGTGCACTCGGGGTGGTCCCTCAGCCCAGCCTGTGCCCTCTCGCAGTCTGGGATCCTTTGGGGGATGTCCACATGCTGGCTTAGGCCTGATCCCCGGGCGATCAGGCCTAAGCTGGCAGCCAGACATCCCTCTGGCAGCTCTGGAGCCCTCGGGGGATGTGCACTTGCCAGTGGGGAGCAGGCCTAAGCTGCAGTCAGACATCCTTAGTGCTTCTGAGGAGGCAGGAGAGGCTCCCATCACCACTGCTGTACTGGCAGCCATCAGCCTGGCTTGTGGCTGAGCAGAGCTTCCCTGTGGGAGGGCACTGATCATTAGGGGAAGCTTCTGCATTGAGCGTCTGCCCCCTGGTGGTCAGTGTCTTTCATAGTGAGCAGTCATTCCCAGTAGTTGTGCTGTTAGTGTCAATTTGCATATTACCTTTGTATTATATAGGATAGAGGCCTGGTGCATGGGTGGGGACTGGCTGGTTTGCCCTGAAGGGTGTTCCAGATCAGGGTGGGGTTCCCGCTGGGGTGCCTGGCCTGCCTGGGTGAGGGGCTGATGGCTGTTTGCAGGCTGGCCACGGCCCTCAGCGACCCAAGCTCCCAGCAAGACTGGCTGGAAGCAGGTTTCTGGGGTTTATCTTTTATAATTGAAACTTTATTTCCTTGAGCGGAGGCCACAGCCTGCCTAGGCAGGCAGCTTCCCCATCGCCCCTTGAAGCAGGGGATTTCCCAGGGGTGAGGACAGCGGAGCCCCTAGCGCTAGGACGCTTGCATGCACGACTCCGGAGACCAGGTTCTGGGACGCAGGTCTAACTTTATTGAGGAAGTACAGGTATTTATAGGTGGAGGTGGCCAATCATGGAACACCATCTCAGGGGAGCCAATGAAAGGTCAGGGTACTGTGTAGGCGGCTCTGGGAGGGGCTCAGGCTGGCGTTGCCATCTCCCTGGTGTGCCAGAAAGATCTGAAATGCTGGAGTAAGCTCACAGCATGCATCAGCCTCTGCACCGAGACAAAACCTCCTGTGCTCTACCTACATCCCCTGCAACAAAGACTCATGTTTGTTCCAGCTTTGTGTCTTCTATAAAAGAAACTTTGTTGCCTTGAGTGGAAGCCACAGCCAGCCTAAGCAGGCAGCTTCCTCCATTGCCAGGGCAATGAAGCCTCCTATTTGCTCTAGCTCTGTGGCTGCCGGCCACCATCTTGCTTGGGTTAATTTGCATACAGTCGCTCTGATTGGATCGTGGGCATGGCTTGGGATATAGCAGAATGACACAGTTAGCATATTACTCTTTTATTAGATTGGAAGATACTTTACAGCAATTATTCTCCCTACTTATAGTTGCCTTTTCAAAATGTACAAGGTGTTACAACTCACATACACACACACACAAACATACACACACACATGGTTACTTTATAAAAATGTGAAATTTTCAGTTTTTTTCCTAGGACTGCTGATGTTTTAGGTCTGATGAATCCACACACTTTCTTACAGTTTGATGTAAAGTATGCTTTCAAGGCACTGGTTATGAGTAAATGCCCAGTCATAACACAGAGTTAAGTTGAATGAGAGGCTACTTGGTTTGTGAATGAACCATTTAGTTTTAACCAAACAAACAGTGTAAAAAATATGCATATTTTTATTGTTCTATATTTTTTCTTTTAAATACACTTATTTGGCCAACATTTAGTGTTTGTTTTTCCCTTCACATACACTTTCAAAAAAGAGAGATCAATGGTTACTTTTAAAACTCAACCACCATTTTGTAATGAAATAAACAATATCTCCTTATGCTTTTTCTAGTTATATTTTACATTTGCCCAAACCTATAAAGCAGAATGGAATTTTGTAGGGAGATATTTGTTTAATATAAGTTAAAGTGTTTTGTAAATTTTTTTAATATTTATTAATTTTAATTGGAAGGCTCCTTTGTCCAAAATCTCTACAAAAAAAGATTCTAGTTTATAAATTGATTAGAAAATATGAATCATTCAATTTCTATTTCACAGAAACACAATTTCATATTACATGAACATCATCAATTTAGAAAAAATACTATTATATCATGAATATGAGGGATTTCATTCAGATGACTCATAAATTTTATTTCAAAAATGGTCCAGAAATTTGGCACATAATAATTTTTGAACTCTTGGCAAAAGATGCTTGGGGATTCAAAGTGCCAAAAGCATTTCTTTATTTCTTTATTTGGGTGGTCTCAAATATGAGGTTAGATCATAGAATGGGCCTTATACATGGAACATTCACTTCTGTAATGATTATAAATGTCTGCACTATTAAACATGACACAAATTAATACAGCAGTATTTATGGGGCAAATTGTGAAATAAGTGAGATTTTTATTAATCGCATGTTGCTGGTATATTATTTAATTTACTAGGGCCCCGGTGCATGAAATTCGTGCACTGGTGAGCACACATAGCCCAGCAGGTGCCCTGCCGCTAACTGGACACACACAGTGCGAAGGGCCCACCGGGTGGCTGATGAGTGCACACGGCCGGGGGGCAGTGGACACGGCTGGGGTGAGGGGACTGGGCGCCACCATCTTGTGGTTATAGGCGCAGCCATCTTTGTCTCTGAGTGACAGTTAATTTGCATATTACTCTTTTATTAGAGAGGATAGTATTTTAAGATACCACATTGCCATATATGTGTTTGCATGTGTGTGTATTATCACCAGTCACATGGTTTAAATTGTCTAAGGATTCAAAAATGTATATTCAACATACATTTTAAAAATAGGATCATCTGTAGTCTCTTAGATAATTTATACTGCCTCATGAATTGCTCTTTTAAAATACATTTAAAACACTGTTTCTTTTCTCACATTGCAACATCCAAGTAAACGTAGAATTTTCACTTCTAATTCTAAGAACAGACTGAGCTATAAATTGCTTCATAGGACAAACGAAAAAACCACAAAAAGCATAATGAATTGTGGTTTTCACTGAAGCAAGAGTAACTGCAGAGATAGGCTTTACTAAGAGTTAAGGTTTTTTTTGCATTATGGTGCCCTGGTAAGTTTCTGTAGAGAAACCATCAGCCCACTGAAATAATAGTTACACTTTTAAAAAAGTAATAAATTATATGACTATAGTGTTTTATATAGTTTATAGGCTTGTTTATTACAACACTAAATCTATTAAAGCAAGTTTTGCCAAGCACATTGATTTAAAACAAGTCAAAAGAATTTTTAAAAACTTCCTAACAAATATTATTAAAATTTTCAAAAATACTCCTACACTTAGTTATTTTGGGAAAAATCATCTCATGTGAACCTCTTATTATTTGTAAGTTAATACAATTTATTTACTTATCCACTCAACCATTCATTCAACAAATAGCTGCTGAGTTTTATTATATGCCAAGGAATAAGCTTTATTCTTTGGGAGATGAACATGAAAGTACTGAATATAAATATTATGGTTCCTATCCAAAAGCTATTTATTCATGAGCAACTTTCTCAAATCTTTAAAATTTTATTTTTTAATGTTTTTTTGGATTTCAGAGGAAGGGAAAAGGAGAGAGACAGAAACATCAATGATGTGAGAGAATTATTGATCTGCTGCCTCCTGCATGCCCCTTATTAGGGATCAAGCCTGCAACCAGGGCATGTGCCCTGATCTGCAATCAAACCATGACCTCCTGGTTCATGGGTCAATGCTCAACCACTGAGCAATATAGGCTGAGTTTATTCTTTATTAAATGAGGATAATTTGAATCTCCTTCAGAGAAATTAAATCCCTCATAAAGTATATCATATGTGTCAATCAAAGTTACATTATCTAGTCTGTATTGATACTGCAAAGGTTGTAAGTGAATATAATAAATATATACAACATAATTTCTGATAGAGGGAAGTATACAAATACAGTTATAAAGAGCCATCTAGGGGGTCAATAAAAATACATAGGATTCCAATAAAATTATCATCAACCCCCATGCTGCCCCAACCTCCATATTTTTCTGATCTAAGCCCTTGATTTGCCTTGCTGTTGGCAAATGTACTATACTATCTTATGTTTGCAGTCTCTTCTTCAATAAAAATATCATTTCGATTTTATACTTTCCTTAGATCCCATCTTGTGTCCTTTCCTGTCTTCACTGCTTAAAGATGTCTTTTTGTAGTTGTTATTGTTAATGCTCAAGCAAGGATATTTTTTCCATTGCCATTAAAGAGAGAGTGGAAAGGATGAGGAGAGACAGAGTGAGAAACATTGATGTGAGAGGGACGTATTGATTGGTTGACTCCTCGTGTGCCTGCATCAGGGCCTGAGATCAAGCTTGCAACCAAGATACATGCCCTTAACTTTAATCAAACCCCAGACCCTTTGACTATGCTCTAACCAATGAGCAAAACTGGCCAAGGATAAAGATATCTTTTGAAATAACCTTGATTTCAAGACAACTTTGATCAAATGTCTCTTATAATCCTCTGCCATAGCACCTCAGTCCCAGTCATTTCTATGCGCATTCATTTCTCCATTTGGTTTCAATAAACACACAAGTAAAACACACACACACACACACACACACACACAGCCGGCCAGCATGGCTTGTAGTTGAGCATTGATCTATAAACCAGGAAATCACAGGTGGGTTCCTAGTCAAGACACATGCCCAGGTTGTGGGCTCAATCCCCAGTGCGGGGCATGCAGGAGGTTGCCGATCAAAGATTCTCTCTCATCATTGATGTTTCTATCTTTCTCCTTCTCCCTTCCTCTTTGAAATCAATAAAAATGTATTTTTTAAAAAACAAACAAGCATAGATTTAGTCAGGAAATGATAAAGAGTCTAGATTTGCTATACCTGGTGGTGCAAGATAAGAAACAATATGTCACCAGTAAAAAAAAAAAAAAAAAATATATATATATATATATATATATATATATCTCTAAACTAATAAAAGCGAAATAGTAAAATTAACCGTTTCTCCGAGACAGGGTAAGCCACGCCCACCAGCCAATCAGAGTGGCTGTATGCAAATTAGCCCAGGCAAGATGGAGCCGGGAGCCTCGGAGAGAGCGGCGGGTGAATCATGGAAACCAGCGGGCAGCAGAGTGGGCTGGGCAGGTGGTGGCTGATGCCTTGCAGGGTCCAGGCGGAAAGGCCCCACACCCCAGCGCTGTGAGCTCCGCTTCGGCTCCGAGCCGCTGGGGAAGGAGGCGCGGAGGACTTGGCCTGCGGGGCGGAAAGGCCCCACA
>PVJC01040282.1:0-15875 GCA_004026665.1 Murina feae
ATATAGATATATAGATATATAGATATATATAGATATATATATAGACACATACATACATATATACACAATTCTAGAAATGATTGGCTTGAGAAATTCTATTTGGGAATGTTTTTGCATTGTGACCACATTTAAATGGAGAATTTTTCTTTTTCTGAACTCATACACTAACATGTAAAAGGATAAAGACAGTAAACATTCAACATACTGGTAGAAAAAGAAAAGATAAAAATATATATCATTTTTGGTGCCCTTTTACTTTTTATAATTTTAAAATATAGCTTTGTTTTTAAGCTCACAGATTAAAAAGATGAAATAGCCTGCTCTCAGCCAGGAGACAGAACTATGCAGAGACCTTTAAAGAAGTCTTTCTAAATTGGTGTTTTGCTTTGGTCGATATTTGGTGCTAGCCTTTAGAGAAATATTTTAAAGTTGGGGGTGGTAAGGACAGAGGGTAGGGTGGGAACTGGGAGGAGGGGAGCTATGGAGGGGAAAAAAGAACAACTGTAATAATCTGAACAATAAAGATTTAAAAATAAAAAAAGTATTAGGATTTTGCTTTACTTGGTATAGTGATAAGGAAATAAACCAATAATATAAATTTATATATCATCTTCTTAAATCTCACTGTATCTAGAGATTTCCTTTTGGCTCCTTGCTTATAAGCACATTAACTATCATTATGATAAAATCCCTCTACTTATGAAAATATTTTCTGGCAGAGCCAATGATGAAGATGTTTTAAAAGATGAAAGTGTAATGCTAATCTATGTTATGTGAAAATATGCATTAGTTAGCATTAAATGTCTCCATAAGTAACAGAAAATTTCAAATAATCATAGCTTAAACAAGACAAATATATTTCTCCCTCACATTCAAGAAATCTAGAGGTCAGTTCAAACTTGTTTTGCTCTCCCAAAAGAAACCCAAATTCCTTCTATCTGTTTTTTCCATTATGGCCTCTACTGTCAAGATTAATTCTGCAAGCCAAGATAGCTGCTAGAATTCTAGTCATTGTATCTGCATTCCTTTAGATGCACTTCCTGAAATGTTCACAGGGCACTTTATCTTATTACCAAAACCTAGGCACATAGCCACATCTAATTTAAAAAGAGACTGAAATTGTCATCTTTGTTTCATCTGGCCATGCACTAAAGCTAAAAAGCAGGGTTATCTTAGTGTGGTAGACTGAATAAAGCTTCCCCTTCCCCAAAGGTATTTATGTCTTAATTCCTATACCTGTAAACATGCCACTTTTCATGATAGGAGAGACTCTCCTCATGTAATGAAGTAAAAAACTTGAAAGGAGATTACCCTGTGCTATCCAGGTAGGCCCATTGTAATCACAAGCGTCCTTATAAAGTCTGTGCAAGAAATTCAAATGAGGAGATGGTTGCTAGAAGCATGGTTGGGATGAAATGTTTGAAGATGGAAGGAGGGGTGAGGACCCAGAGAATGCAGGTAGACTCTGGAAGCTGGAAATCAAGACATTAAATCTCTCCTGGAGTCCCCAGTAAGAACCGGCCCTACCAACCTTACACCCCATAAGATTAATTTTGCCTTCTAAACTCCAGAACAAATGAATTTATGTTGAAAATGAATTTGTACTGAAAATTAATTTGTGTTATTTGAAGACAAGTTTTTGGTAATTTTTCTGCAAAAGCAAAAGGAAACTATTGCACTAATTAAGGAAATATTAGGCCTATTAGCACTTTGCTATACATTTTCAGTGATATGTCCGTATGTTTGGTGCTCGAATGTCTCTGAATCCTTTTATATTTGAATTCAGCAGTTCCATATCCTCGGTAAATGAGTAAATGCTCTAATCTGGTAGCCTGAGTACTTAGCTTCAGTTTAAGCACTTGGTAATTAATTAAGTACAGCAATTATATAGCCACTCTAAGTACTGTGGGTGGAAACCTCCCTCAGGCACTTTGTTGAGTACTTGAATTTACACTGTTCAGTCCCTGCATAGGCCAACCAAGTAGTGAGACCTAGCGGAGAGGCCCATGGAAGTAGAGTGTGGCCAAGAAAGACCAGGGAGGTAGCCTGCAGCAACATGTGCCGACCCTTTCTGGGCCAACCCACAGCTAAGTGTTTCTGTCTATTGATCTCACCTTCAGATTTACCTACCTGGTAAATTATATATATATTTTAATCCTCACTCAAGGATATTTTCCCATTGATTTTTAGAGAGAGTAGAAGATAGAGGGAAAGACAGGGAGAAGGATCGATGTGAGAGAAACACATCCATTGGTTGCCTGGGAAGAGCCTGTAACTGAGGAATATGCCCTTGACTGGAATGGAACCCAGGACCCTCTCATCAGTAGGCCGGCGCTCTATGCACTGAGCCGAACTGACTCAGTAAATCTGGTAAATCTTAATTCTTCCTTGCTAAGTTAAGATGTCACCTGTAGTAGGCACAGTAATGGACCCCGAAAGATGTTTATGTCTCAAGTCCCAGAACCTGGGAACGTGTTATATTACATGGCAAAGAGGAATTATGGATGGAATCAGGATGGCATCGCAGTTGGAATTCAGGGTGCGGATCAGCAGATGGTGAGGTGATTGTGGATTAGATGGTTGGACCCAACGTAACCACAAAAGTTCTCAAGAGTGGAAAAGGGAGGTAGAGGTTTCAGAATCTGAAGGAGATGTGATTAGGGAAGAATGGTCAGAGGGACGCATCCTTGCTGACTTGGAAGATGGAAGAAGAGGCCTCCGGTCAGGGAATGTGGGTGGCCTCTGGAAGCTGGAAAAGGCAAGGGAACAGATTCTCCCTTCGAGCTTCCAGAAGAAACATTTTAATGTTAGCTCACCGAGACTCATTTTGAACCTTTGACCTCTCAAACTATAAAATGATAAATGTGGGTTGTTAGAAGCCACTGCATTTATGGTAATTTGTTACAGCAGCAATAGAAAACTAATTACCACTCCTACCCCCTGCACATGCCCAAGTACACGATTTTAAAAAAGGCTTCAGAGAGTAGAGGCTACAGTATTGAAGAAGAGGAGACATTTAAAGATATAAAGGTCCCATTGATGGAGGCACAGCAAGTACAGACTCCCATATTTGCACAAGCTTTACTTCACTATTTCTGACATCAAAGGCAAAATGAGTAACATCTTTGGTCATAGTTCCATGTTCTGATGACAACATACTCCTAAAGATATAATACTTCTTTAAGTTTGGTACTAAAGCTGAGATTTATTGACTTGACATTGAAGAACACTGAGTACCATTCTTTTAACCACAGTTTAAGACACATAAATAATTTCCTCATTGAGTCGTAAGGGAGCACAGTATCTGCTGTGACTCATGAAGTCACCTCACAGAGGCTTCAATATGTTATTCAGGGTCTTTGCTTTTGCAAGTCTTACTTCACATCAAGATACCTCCTGCAGAGAAGAACTGAAAGAAAAGTTAATTCAATCGATGAAAAAAATCAATGTTCTGATTATAAGGAGAGTAAGGCAGGTGCATTATCTTTTGAAGAAAAAGTCTTTTAGACATGCTTAATGAACATGAACACCTTCTGCTCTTGGAAAATACCAGTGATGGAGAAAGGTGTGGTACCCTTCCGCCAACAAAGAAGAAAAGTCAGGGGTATCATTTTTCATTCCCTCAAGCAAGATACCTGCTGCCAAGAATGGGGATGTTGCCCACAATCATGAGTTCTTTCCTATGTGCCAAGAGTGGGAACCCAACTTTTAGCAGAAAGTCTCAACAAATGAAACAAAACTAAAATTGCATCAGATTTATGTACAATGCCAAAGGTGTTACCTATTACAAGTCAGAGTCTGAAGACCTAAAAAACTCAAGTTCACTCGCAAGGGGATGACTTTGTATTAGAAACTTAGATGGGTCTTGTATTAGCAACTTCTTACTAAGATAAGCAGTTGAAAAATAAGTCCTTGAAGAGTTAACATCACTCTTGAAATTCAGATGTTGCAAGATAATCTTTGGGCAAATTCTACTTTGTTGATTCAGGTGAGGATTATGTTTTTCCTGACGTGGCAGGAGACTCTTAATGTAAGAGCCAGACTTGCATCTTATTCCTGACCTACATCTGCCTTAGAGGAATTCATAGTAGAGACAAGTTCATTTTTTTTAATCCTTAAAAAAGATTTTTATATTTTTCAACTTTTTTTATACTTCTCCACCACCATGATAAATTTATCTTCAAAATTCAAAATTTTAAATTATAAAAATAGGAAAAAATATTATTCTAAAAGCTGTTTAAATTGGGTAATTGATAATTAGGGAGAATGAGGGAAATAACACATATATCAAGTATTTATTTTGGGCTGGACACCAAGGAAGATATTTTAACATGTTATTTCACTTAATCATAGCAACACCGTTCTAAAATAGTGTTGATTTTCTCTGTTTTATAGATGAATAAATTTCCCCACAGAGCAGAGAAGCCAAGATACAAACTTCCACTTTCTTCCAATTATATTACTTTAGTATTTATTTTATTTCTGCCTCAAAACTACTCATTGCTAATTATTTTAAAGAGAACTACATGCGGGGAAGTACTTTAATTTATATAACTTCATCGTGAAGGGGGATGCTACAAATTTTAACACTTCTTAAATATTAACTGAGGACGTGTCCACGTCATCTTAACCATCTGGAAGAATGTGAACAGGCGAACAAGCTAAATGCTTCCTAATATCTGTGCATTTGGCATCATCTAGCTCATTGAAACATATGTTTGGTGTCATTTATCTTTTTTAACTGTTTACTTGGTCACCATTTCTTGCCTCAAATTCCTTATCAAAAAGTAGCCACTCTCAACACGTTGGTAGGTATCCTCCAACATAGTTTCAGAATTTGCTTATAAATATAGAATGCACATATACACATGGAATTACACTATTGTAGTGTACTATGGTCTGCTTTTCATTTCCACTTATAACTATTTTGTTTATATTTTTCTATACAGATAACTACCTCAGTTACTTTAAATGTTTAAATGGTGCTGTTTGGCTGTAATGTGTCATTTAGACAGCATTCACGATGGTGATCTTGCAAATATTTTGAAAAATACCCTCCATGTGCTCAAAATCTTGATCTATTTCACAGAAAACATTAAGATGAGCAAATCTAAAAAAGTACATTTTATTTATTTTATGTTTCATGTGCATACTTGCTTGTGAATTGCACTGTTACTAAGGATGTCGCTATATTCAATGTTTATTTTTTAGCAAGTTTTTATTGGCTGGTATTAAGATTACACATGTTGGAATTGTGTTTTATTACCCATAATAAATTATGACTTTAAAATGTTAAGAGATTTTTTTTCTCATCTTACAAAATCTACTCATGGCCCAGGTTTGGAACACCAGTGAGGAATATGAGCTTGAAAGGAATCATCTTTTTCTAAGCTCAAAGGGACTTATTTTAGCTTTCAGGAAAAGGTGAAGGCAGGATACTTCTGGGGAGGGGAGATGAGATATTTAATTTATAAGGCAAGAGGGCATAGGGGGGCAAGCAGAGTCTGCATTAATCCATGTCAAGGTTGGGCTTAACCCAACATTATGTCTTAAGTATAAAAAATAGATCAACGGCAGAAAGGGTTTCTGAAGCGACAGTCCTCTACTTCGCCTTTGGGGTCATACTGCTCTGCTTGCTGCCTCTTTCTAGCTACAAATGCAAGGCTGTTTTCTCCTTTTGGAAGTTTCTTTTGTCTCTCTTCATATTGGGTTCTCTGACTCTGACATCTGCGATTATCCTCTTTTTGTTTTTTTCTTTCATTTCAATGAAACATATCTTCCACTATTTTTTTTATTTCTATAAGAGTGTAATATATAGGATGAAACAAAAATAGGCTTATAGTTACTTGTATGGGAAATACATAATAAATAATAATATGAGAATACACTGTATTTTACATACAACTGTACATCTACTTTACCCAACCCTATATTTACAGTAGACTGTTGAAATCTTAAGTGTATATCCTGATGATATTTCACACATGCACACCCATGGAACTATCACCCAGATTTCTCAAGTCCCTTATCAGAAGGTAGCCACTCTCAATATGTTGGTGAGTATCCTCCAAGATAGTTTCAGAATTTGACATGGATTGATATAAAATATTTCTAATCCAAGAAGTTTTCTTTTTTTGTGCCTTTTTAGTTAAAATCTTTTCCCCAAAAGGTAAACACCATTGTGACCTCTTTTACCATTGATGAGTTGTGTTTTTTATAGAACTTTGTATGAATGGAACAATACAGTATATATATTTTTGTGGTTGACTCCTTTGACCAACATTTTATCTTTGTTGTTGAATATGGCAGTAGTTCATTTCTTTTCATTGCTGTGTATAATAATAATAATTAAAAGATCTTGACTCATCCAAAGAAAGGCAATTGGAGTATTGAACAGACAATTCTATTGGCGAACATCCATTCTACGCACCATCATTTAGCGACCTAGATCAGCAAAAGTTTTCCATCTTTATTATATGATGTTTATAGTCACCCTGGAGGTCATCGACATTTCAAGCAGCTCTGAAGAGAAAGGATCATAGACAAAAACTATATGAAAAGGTTTTATGCACCTGCCAGTCCTAGAAGATATGCCCATGAATTCTGCTCAATTCCATCCCTACCACTTTGCATATTCATTTATAGAGTGATGGGAAATGCACTCTTGCAGGGCAGCCACTTACCAGGGGTAAATCTCCGCTATGCAAGTATATCATATTTTTATTGTACAGGTAGCCATCACTTCAATATTGTATTTTTATTTTATTTTGCTAAAACAGATAGCTCAGAAAAGTTGTGGAAGCTATCATTTTGAGAGCCAACCTGCTTAGGGGAGAATATAGTATGGAAAGAGACCCATTATCTAGAATGTGTACCTTGACTTAAAGCTCCGCATTAGAGTATGGGAGCCCCACCTACAACTGTGTCAACTCTGTTTTTACCTTTTTTTCTCTTGTAGTGAAGAGGAAAATTTGACCACAAACATGGAATAGGGGAAGAGATATAAATATTTAGATTTTTGTCTACATAATATAACTGTGTTCTTAATTCTACCTCTTTCTATCCTTATCTCCCAAAGTATCCGAAGCTTCTGATTCTTAAACTTTCTTAAAATGGCTCTTGGCTTTATCTACTGTGAGCTTAGGCTCTTGTTTCCTTAGGTCTGGTAGGTCAGTCACCAATTATCCACATTTTGAAGTTTTATTCTACTTTTCAAAGGTTTTATTTGTTTGTTTTCACCTTTATTTTTTCCCTTTTTGTTCTCTGTGCTATTCCCTATTTTAAGATCAGGTGATTAGCAACCTTAATTTTATCCGCCAACGTAGTTCCTCACATGTTTAGGGAATGAGGATTTGGACAATATTGTGGATGGCCATTCTCTCTACTAGAGAAAGAATAACTCAAAAGAGAATACTGAAACTATAAAAGGATGAGATAAATTAGAAAATTTACTTTCCCCTTCCTATCCCCAACTGCAAAATGAGATGAGCATATGAAAAAAAATTAGATCACTTTTAAAATGGAGAAGCCATGTTTCTCTTTCATAACCGTTCTGAAGTACAAATACTATTTTTGTTACTTTATTGTATGCAGATAATGTGAAACTGTGTAATAACTTTTTTTTTGTTAACCATAGATTTAGCAAACACTGCTTAATATAATTCTGGATTCATCTCATGGCTCAAGTAGAACATTTATTTATTTATCCTGAATGTTAAAAAAATTTTTTTTTCAAATATGTTTTTATTGATTTTTAGAGCGAGAGGAAAGAAGAGAGATAGAGAGATAGAAACATCAATGAGAGACAAATATCATCGATCTACTGCCTCCAGCATGTCCCCCACTGGGAATCAAGCCCACAACCCAGGCTTGTGCCTGACCTGGAGTCGAACCGTGACCTCCTGGTTTCTGGGTCATACTCAACCACAAAGACAATGGAATAATTTTAGATGCTTGGTGAAAACTTCTCAGATGAAAGGTTTTCATTTGCCCCCAGGTTTTCTGCTAATTCTTGTATATTGAAAAAACAGATAATAATAAATTTAGAGAATCATATTAGCAGTTACAGGAACCTGTGTTTTTTTTTTTTTTCTAATGGAATATTTCCTTTAAAGTGATATGCTTAATTTTTTTTCCCCATTGGGTATTTAGATATCATGACTTTAATATTTTGTTTTGTTTCTGTGAAGTGCATCTTTAATAAACAACCCTAATTAAAATAACTAGGAATTGTGCAAGAGAAATGAGTTTTTGAAACTGAAATATTAAGTGTTTTATCCCATAAGGGATGTGCCACCAATCTTTTGGAGATCAATATAAATGAGATCAATCCTAACTATGGCCTAAAAAGTATACTTTGGAAACAAATTAGTGCATTTGGTGATCCAAAAGTGGCACCTTTAAAAAGCCTATGTTTCTTATATCATGTAATGATGACCATTATTAAATGAAACATACACTCTGACATTTCAAGCAGTGAGCTTGTAGGCACAAAAGCAGCCAGGTATTTAGAGCTATTCTGATGATTACCTTGTTTTGTCACCAATTCTTGTCATTGTGTGAACAGAGACAAACAGTGGTCTCTTGACATTGGTTACAATATGAATATCTTCTGCACTTATTATAATGGCTTATGTTTTGTGTGTGTGTGTGTGTGTGTGTGTGTGTGTTTAAGAATGAGTCACATTAGGAGACTGACAAGTTGCTTTTTAATTTATTATTTTTCATCTCTCTCCAAGTTAGCTCCCCATATAAAATGCATTGTATTATTTATGAAGTTAACATGACTGGTTGCTATATCCTTACAACCAATTTCTGCTGACCTGCCTCTTTTGGTGAGGTGGTCATGAATGTAATTCAGAAGCCATGCTTTTAATTTTTATAAAGAAGTTTGCTTACTTACATCCTGGGAACAGAGATGGCACTCATATTCTCCATGTAGTTATCTTATAGATGTGCATCTTTGATTTTATAGAAAGAGACTATAAATTTCTTTAGTAAAACTCAACCAATTAAGAATATCTTAACAGCAAGTGTATTTATAATAAAGGATGGCAGCATGATGGGTGGAAATACACTAACTAGTTACTGATTTTCTTAGGAAGTCATGTCTAAAAACAATGTTTTCACTTTCTAAATTATAAGTTAGGTCTTATCTCTCTAGTAAACTTATTCTGAATAATATTTTATTATAAAATTATTTTGGATTCTAGTATATTGAAATTGCACAATTGCATTTTTTATTTGGGGTGCAAGAAAAAATAGTAAAGGCTAATGTTAAAATACTATAAAATGTAATGCATGTCATCTTTAAATATGTCTAATAACTCAAACTATGACAGAGTGTTATAGCAGGAAGCAGGAAGCCTAACTTGCCTGGTGTAATTAATGGCAGTACTTACGGAAGGCCTCTATTATTTTAAGTGGTCATGGTTTACAAATTCCTATTTGTTTAAGATGTTAGAGTGGACTATCCACTAATCTTGTTAATAAAATGTTCATCACAATTCTTTGTAAAACAGGAATTTCCAAGTGCATTATATGTGTCACTAGATTTTAAATGTATGTGATATTCTGAGAATTTCCCCTCTGTTTTGATTTTTCTTAGCAAAATGAACAACTAGCAAATAAGTATTACCTCTTTGAATATCTTAAGCTTTTTGTGTAATATCAAATCAAAAGAATTGAGATGACTATGCAGAATAGTCATACATTCTTACAAAAAAAGGACAGTCATGATTGTGTATATGTGTGTATATATGTGTGTGTGTGTATTGTGTGTGTGTCTATGTGTATAAGAGAAAGAAAGAAATGGAGAGATTAGTTCTATATGCTTTAATTACCAGTAAAATTTTAATGTCTTGTTTGAAGACTTATAAAATGTGGCCTTTGATAGGAAAAGCATAATAAGGTGAGGCAAGTAGCTTGTTAGGTTTTTGGGCAATCAACTAGAGAAGAAGCATGATACATTATTTATCAAGTAACTAATTTACATCTTTGATTTTAGGTGTGTGAATTTCTGTGTCTAGTAGTTCAGAAATGTAAGTGTAGTATTTGTGTGGTTTTTGTTTTGTTTTATTTTGTTTTGTTTTTAGAATTGAGCTTTGTGACCTCTTACTAGTCTACTTAGACATTTGCCTCACCCACCCTTCATACCAAAATTTCATTTTTAGAAGCATAACTAGAAAAGCTGTGCTTTTTAATAAAACATGCTTATCAAATGCAAAATCAACTTAAATGTTTATCATATAAATATTGCAAATATTACAAAGAGGACTATGACATATAAATTGATAAAAATAACATATTGGGATTCTTTCTCTCTAGCATGGGTGAAATTTTTGTTATATACATGTATCTCTACAGATAAAGGTGCATTACTATTTCTCCTTATGTGCCTATAGTAATCATGAATTCCATTCCTGATTAGAGAATCATGAGATAAAAATCAAAATATATCAATAAATACAGGTAAACATTGGTGGAATTCCACCTTAGAAAATAATTGATGCTCAAAGCTTAGCATTCTTATTTGGAACAAGGAATTATGTAAATTATAAAACAATGAGAAAATATAGAGCTGCCAGCCACATCCCATTTTGATGATCATCTACATAGCCTTAAAATAGAATGCAATTTTATTTACCTTCAAAAACGTGAGCCAGAAATCGCCATTTCAAAATGCTTATTTCTTTACAGAGTGGCTGAATAGCTGAGAATTATGCAAATTGGTTTTCTTTCTAGGTTCATTGTACTTACATATTTTTTGGTAGCTGTCTATCCAGACTCTTTATTATATAATGAGGTAACCCCCAAATGAAACCCTGAGCATCCTCTCTTTCTGGTCATCATATGCTGCCATTCTCCCCCTGGAAATTAATACACTCTGTATGCTGGGTCCTGCCTTTTCAGCTCCTGTTGCAGAATCAGCGATCACAACAGCTATTTCGTTCATGAATATGTAAATGCAACATGCATAAAATAAACTAAAAAGTATTAGGCGGTTCCCACTGCAGATCATACCCAATTCTGCTTAACCGATCCACGGTAAACAAAGACTTAATTTTTCAAGTATTTTGAGTCAGTGTTTCAAGGACTGCTATAAGGAAATAACATGGAAACACATAAATGGGACATATGCAGATGCTCATGTTGGACTCAATAAATCAGCATCTATGTATGGCTATGGTGAGGTGTGCAGACTCACGTATTATTTTCTTCTGATGGCTAGTGAGTGAACAGGGAAAATGCCTTATGTCCTCAATAACCTTTTATTTGCTGACTAGATTTCACTTCCATACCTCCCCCCAATAGATGATTAAAATAATGTTTAAATTACACAAAAATACATATATGCACATCCATGTACATTCATATATATATATATATATATATATATATATATATATATATATATATACTTTTTCTTTTGAGGGGAAGAAATGAGGACTATATCCACTGAAGTGTTCTGAAGGCGTCATTAAGCTCTGGGAAGGAAGTAATTGGGGGATTTTATTATTGAAATAGGCAAGCATGCTCATGCATATTTTTACGACATTCATGCCTATGCGCCACCCCATGCAGTCAGTGCTATGGCAGCTCCTGCGTGGTAATTAGGTGGATGTGATTACAGTGAAATAAAGGCAGCCTCACTGATAATTTCCCAGTGCATATGAGAGACATATGTGCCTTCCAGTGTCCAATAAATGAACCTGAACTGCTGTCAGGGGCCAGGAGGACAGTGTGGCCAATGCACCTATTGTGTCCCTGCTGCAGAACGGAGCTTGCCGATTGGCCACTACTCGCAGCACATAGCACTGGCTGGTTATAAAGGACTTGTCTAGGGGAGAGCCCGTAGGTACTCCATTGTCTGGTAAAGTTCATATGACTGCATTCTTTCTTTTCTTTTTTTTCTTTTTTTTTTTTGCAAGGGGGGTGGAGGGAAAGTGGGGAAGGAGAGGGTGTCAGCTCAACTGTAAAAGCTGCACAGATTTTTTTCCCTTTCTCTCTCTTTGCCTTTCCATAGATCGCTTCTGTTTCATGCCCTGTCTCATTTTGCATAGCTGGAAAAAAAGAATGCTAATTAAGAACCCTTGTCTTAACTGAAAATAATGACTCGGATATAATTAGAAATCTGCTGAGAGTTTAACATTTTGGTAGGGGACCAAAAACCTCAGTTACGGTGCTTAGGAGGGAAATGAAGAATTATTTTTTCTGTAATCAAGGAAAACATGGGAGAGGGGGTCCCCCCCTGCCCTTTTTTTGAACCAATTTGAACCAATGGTGTTTGACTGCAGATGAGAGGATACTGTATTTCAAAAACGATTTCAGCCATCCAACTGAAAGGACACAAATCAGTAGCCATAGAAGCCTTCTTAATCCTCCTTAGGATGCAATTCAGATGAAAGAACTGCTTTTTTTTTTTTTTCTTTTTTCTTTTTGTATGTGTGTGTTATAGATGGATCTGAGAATGCTGTCTGGGCTTGGTGCCAAGCGCTGGTATTTCACAGCAGCGACCGCCTCACAGACGAGCTGTGGGAAGCAGGAGGGAGACTCTCTCTTAGGGTGCCACTACTATGGAGACACAGCTGGGCTGAACAAGATTCGCTTCAAACGACAACAAGAGAGACAGAAACTATCTGGCTCGACCGCTGCCCAAGCAGGCAGGCACCAGAAGAGCTAGCAGCCAATCCGGCCATGCTCGAAGCCAGCTCTGCAGCTCAGCCAATCAGTGACATCACCGGTGAGAAACTCATTTACATCATGCAGTAATGAACTTTGTTTAACACAGCTTCCCCCCTCCCCACCCACTTTCCCTCTTACCCCCCATTTTAGGTCCTTCCATTAATTATTCTGCTGGCATCATTTAAACCGCTATGCAAAAATGTGGCCACATTCTCTCTGATAGCCTTTCCCTTCTTTCTCTCCCATTGGTGTCAGCTGTCGCTGAAAGTGGTTCTGGGTATTGGTTTTGACCTTGAAAAATTATTTTCTCTTTCTTAAAAAAAAAAAAAGTCTGATTATTTTATCTGAACCCACTCCCCCTTTATACATAGCATGCTTTCTGCAAGTTGGGATTCAGCATGCATTGTGGCAGGTAATAGAGAACAAGGGAGTGCATTACCATGGAATTTGCAATTTTCCCAAGCAAATTCTCTGCCTCTTAGCGTTTCCTTTAATGTTTGCAGATTTTATGCCACAGTGGCCGTTTTGCATACGGTGTTTTATCCCCAAACCTCTCCTGTGCATCTGTCACGCGGAGGAAAGTTCACTCCTTATATTATTTTCTTCACTGCTCTCAGCCAACGTGTCATTTTATTAATGAATAGAACTGAGGTCATTTCTGAACAAATCTCTCTCTTCCCATCTCGGCACAATGCACCTGATTTGCATCTATTTACTAGAAAAATTGAATGCAGGAACCAGCTTGAAAAGAAGTGAAGGGGACCAGTTTACAGATGATTTCAGAATGTATCACGGGAATTTGTTTTTTGCAGAATGTGTAATATTTAACATCTGCCTTAGTGTTTCTGTAGCAAAGCCTCCTCTCCATTCCCAGTGTAATCCTTCCCGCAAATGTATTGCTTTGTTATACAACCAAAACCCACCCAATGAACTAATAATATTTACGCATGAGTTCACTTATCAGTAGCAGCCCTTTGGAAACATGACGTTGTCTTGTCCGTCCGCATTTAGTTTTTCTGAGATACACTCATTTGTTCTATGGATAACTGAAAAAGTGTGGAACATGTGGCATATGGAGATTTGCAGGTTGCTGTAGAGAATCACAGAGAGCAGATAGTGGGTCACACTTAAATGAGATTTCTCTAAAGCCCTAACTTATTGCATTAAAAGGATATGGCTTTCTAGCAGAGAAGGTGAATTTTTACTCCCTTTTTTTTTTTAGAGAGAGAGGGGATATTTTGAATATAATACTTCAAGGACATGGAGACTTAAAAACATCGACAAGGGTTTCATAACAGGGCATGATTTAAGAAGCTTACAGAGTACAGTGATAGGCAGAGACATTTTTAGAAGCATCTGAAGGATTTAGATGCTAAACCGGGGCCCTTTTAATTCAGGGGGCATTCCATCATCCCAACATCAGTATTCAGGGGGCGACGGTCCCGAATCAGTCATGCACTCCCCTGCTGGAGATCCTGTAATTTGAATCATGTGTTATAATATATTATCCTACTGGGGGCCTTCTTTCAGGAGGAGAATGGTTTATACATTCTGCTATAAGAGAACTTCTGGCTCCCAGCCAGCGCATAGCCATTACTCACACAGGCAATCATGATCGTCTTCCTTAAGAAATAACATCTGTATGACCTCCGGAGCCAAAAAATCTGCAACCTCCCCCACGTTCTGAATTATGATTTCTCGGAATTGGAAACACTCGACAAAACTGAAGTAGAAAAATGGAAGGTTTAGAGGAATGGATCACAGTTTTATTGAGCATGCCCTGTGGCAAAAGTGCAAACTCCCCTTCCTTAGGAATGATGGCGAATGGTAGACAGGGGGCCTACAATAGTCCTAGAGGTGTTTGGTTGATGTTTAGACACAAGCTGGAATGTAACGGGTTTTATGAAAACATGGCTGCCTGTGTGTTTTTCTGAGGACATCCTGCAAGGTCCTGCAAAGGATGTGGTGACATGGAGGGATGAAGGAAGGGTGGGGAATATGGCTGTGAAAGCAGAGAAGTCTAGTCTCACCTTAAAAAGGTGAAGCAATGAGATAGAGCAGGAGACATTTGACCCAGGAGTTAAAGGTTCAAAGAAATGTCTCTACTTCTTTCTCCTGTTCTGATCTTGAAAAAAATCCTGCAATTTCTGCTTTTCCTTCTTTGTGAAAATGAAATACACTGTCGGCACAAGAGATATTCTCTCAGTACAGAATACTTCCACACCTTTTTATCAACACATCTGAAATTGGGTGGGTGTGTTTTGTTGTTGTTTCAAGAACCAGATTCAGTGTTCCCTCTTGTATGAAATCTTCTCAAAACCATGACCAGTCTCTACCACTTCATCATTCTCTTTGTGTCTCCATGATTGCCTGTGTGGCTGTCAATGTTGGTGTAGGGCCACCCACATGTGTGCATGTCTTTGACATTAGCCCAAAAGCCCGCTGGGGACAGAGGCCAAGTTGAACTTACCCTTCACCTCCAGTTCTAAGAATAATAGATTTTGCTCCTAATATTTAAATCAGTATTCTAATTAATGACTTATAAGTACATTGAAAGGGGGGTGGTTTACAAATTTCAGAGGTTAATATTGCGTTTGTTAACTATTACCACTGGCTATCAATTGATGTCAGTTTTACTTTATTATTCTCATGCCTTTCATTTGCTGGGCCTGCATTAAAAAGCTCAGAATAAATGTTTTCCGCACTAGTTTTCTTAAATAACTAATTGTAGGGAATTGTAAATATTTTTAGTTATCAAATAGGAGTTAATCCAACTTGGTTTGGTGTTTTAAAACTTAAGAATAAATGAAAATGGTATAGGTTAATTGTAAAGCCTCCAGGAGAAGCAAATTGTAGCCTCAAGCTCTACTATTAATGATATGGAAGAATTAATTACTTGGAAGAGGTAAGCAATTAATGTTGGATCCTGAAATGCTCTGCAAAGCATAATAAATCAAGAAATATAGAATTCCACGACTTATTCTCAGTGTGTATTTCATATTATTTTTAATACGAAAACTAGTACAGTAATCTTTCAAAAGTGTGTTTCTGGATATAATCCTATAACCTAATGCCAAAATATGGTTGCTTTATGCAGCTCATCTATTTAAGTTTATACTTTTGGCTATTGTACTGCTGCTAAGTGGAGATTAATTTATTCACAAGCAATGATATTTTTCTTAATACGTTTG
>PVJC01040283.1:0-15874 GCA_004026665.1 Murina feae
CACACACACACACACACAGAAGGCGCCTGGCAGACTGGGGCCATCATAGGACATCCACTGAGGGGTCACAGACTGTGAGAGGGCACAGGCCGGGCTGAGGGACTCCCTCCACCCCGAGTGCACAAATTTTTGTGCACCGGGCCCCTAGTAATTCAATAAGTTCTTTGTGCATATTTGATTATCAATCTGAAAGAAATAACCTAGGTATTTCAAATCATGCAAACTAAGAAAATAGATCATCCACTTTGAACAAGTAATTATGCAATATATCCCAAGTAAACAAACTGAAAGAAAAAATGTCTTTGTAAAATGACTACTGATAGAGCAATTAGCATTAATTGGATTGGCGAAAATTAATATTTGATGACACTCATAGGAAAGTAGAACTCAGATTTCATTGGTGACAGTGTCAACTTGAAAATTTTCTTAGAAAAATAATTTGGCAACAACTAATGAATACAAAAATGAGCTCACTCTTTACTCCAGTACCTGCACTTCTAGGTTCTACCTTAGAGGAACACATGCTTTTGAGCACAAGGAAGCCATTTGCAGTATTGGTTGTATTAGTGAAAAACTGGTTTCCATGTGATTATCAAATACTAATTAGAACCATACCTCACATCATACCTCATAAAATCAAGCTCACATGGATTAAAGACTCAAATATAAAAGCAAAACTTTATAAAATGTTGAAGAATGTGTAGGGCATTTATTTTTCTTATTGGGACAGGAGAGAAAAAGAAAAGGAGAAGGAGGAGGAGGAGAGGGGAGGAGGAAGAGGGAATTATTACTATCAATGAGAAAAAAATAATGCAAAAGAAAATAGGTAAAAAATGTAAGTAGGTTATTCAGAAAAAATATGCTAAAAATCTTATTTAAAACACTAACCCTCATTAGTAATCACAGAGATAAAAATTTAAATGTTTTGATACAATTTCACCCAAAATAGATAGGCAAAATTGTAAGAGTCTAACCATAAATATGTGGGTAATATAAGTACAATTGTTGAATCTCCTAACATATCGGTGTGAATTTAAACTAGCATAACCATTTTAGATAACAACTTGCCAATATTTAGTCAATTTAAAGGTGTGCACACACTTCGATGAAGCAATTGTATATCTAGGCATATACTTCAGCAAAACTCTAGCACATATGTTCCAACTTATAGGCACAGAGTATTCATAAGAGCAGTTAAATAATAAAATATGGTTTTTTAAAATTCTGTTATCTCATTTCAGAATTTTTTAAAAATATTTTTTTATTGATTCCAGAAAGGAAGGGAGAGGGATAGAGAGATAGAAACATCCATGATGAGAGAGAATCATCGATTAGCTGCCCCCTGCACTCCCCCTACTGGGGATCAAGCCCTCAGCCCAGGCATATGCCCTTTTCCAGAACCAAACCCGCTACCCTTCAGTCCACAGGCCAACGCTCTATTCACTGAGCCAAGCCAGCGAGGGCCATTTCTGAATTTTTTAAAGCCTGATTTTATGTGGTATTTTTATGCATTTATTTCTTACTAGTGGCCCAGCGTATGAAATTCGTGCACACTTAAAAGGGATTAATTAATTAGAGAAAATATTTTAATATTGCTATTTGCCCTTTCTCTATAATAGAAGTGTCAGAGATGAAAGAAAATTAGTAAAATGTATATGAAAATCTTCCTCCTGTCAGAGTCTGGGGTGCACCACAGGACCCAGAGTCAAGTCCCCACCCACCCACGTGCGCCTCAAAATTGTGTGAGACCCAGACTGGCCAGCCCCCTGTCATTGGGCTAGATCCAGACTCAGCCAGTCTCACCCTTGTCAAGCCCTGCCAGGTGGAGGGTGCAGCCTCAGGTCTCCGGGCCTGGTGCCAGGGGATGGAGAATGGCCTGAGGTCTCCCAGCCTGGTGCTGGGATGGAGCATGGCCTGAGATCCCCTGGCCCAGCACCAGAGTAGGTGACACACCTTGAGGTCCCCCATCAATTCCTGCTGGGTGGGAGGCATAGCCTGAGGACCCCTGGCCTGGCACTGGCGTGGAGGGCACAGCTTGAGCTCCTCCGGCCTGGCACCAGGGTGGGGGAGCAGCCTGAGGTGCCCTGACCTGGTGCCAGGGCAGGGGGCATGGTCTGAGGTGCCCTGACCTGGTTCTGGGGTGGGGGGCATGGCTGAAGGTTCCCTGTCAAGCTCTGCTGGGTGCAGGAAGGCACAGCCTGAGGTCCCCCTGCCTGGCGCTAGGGGGTGCACAGTCTGAGTTTCCCGTCAAGCCATGTCTGGTGGGAGGTATGCCCTGAGATCCCCTGTCAAGCCCCATGCGGGGAGGGGGCACAGCCTCAGATCCCTACTGATTGCTCCTTAAGGCTCATTATGGGAACTCAGCCTCAGCTGTGGGTGTAGCCATCTTTGTGGCAAAGTGATGGTCAATTTGCATATTCCCTCTTTATAATATAGGATGTAACTTTCTTGATACTTTTATCTCATTCTGAGATAGTAGGTAAGGTTTTAAATTATATTTGTTTATTTGTCTATCTATATAAAGGATGTCTTTTCTGAGGTCCTTTCACTGTATGAGTATGCTTTTATTTCTTATTCTCTTTTTACTTATGGGATTCAATCTTAATATTTTTTGCATGCTTATTTTTGTGTGAAATTCGTTTTCCCAACCTTTCAAGGGAAGACTTGACTCAGAGACACTTTCTAATTTCACAGAGCTTCCTCTTCTGTAGCTTTTTATAGTACCTTGCTTCCTGATAGTCCTGGCTCTAATCTCTGTTTCGCCTTTTACCTGGAGAGACCTTTCCTTCCTCTCTGTTACCTATGCCATGCTAAATCTGAATTCCAGAGCCAGCAGTTACTCCCCGTGATCCTGCCCTGAAAATCGGCCTCGGCAGGTCATATTTGAGCCTTATTGGAATATTCCTACTCCTTTAAGCTTCCTTACTGCAAGTCCTGGCATTTACCTACATTTGGAATGGGCCAAAACTCCACCTCCTGTCAGTTCCGGTTTTACTGTCTCACAGCACTTCCTAGTGAACATCTGTTGGCTGCTCTAGTTTTCTATTTTCACATCGATGCGTGTGCATCTATTATTTTATTTCCTATTTTTTGTAGCTCTCTATGTATTTGGCATTATCTCTCTCGTAGAGTCCTTTCTGTGGAAGAAGCAAGCTGCCATATTGTAAATTGCCCTATGGAGAAGCCCATCTGGCAAGGAAGAGAGTAAGGCCTCCAGCCAACAGTTCGTGAAATGGAACATGCATAATGCTACACTAAGAAAGGGTAAAGGATGCCTTTTATGCACTGATATGAAAAGAAAATCACTTTATTATAAGTTTAAAAAAGCAATGTACATAACAGTGCATACATAACATAATACCATTTATTTATACATTTCAGAAAGGCTACACAAGAAACTGGTAACCATGGGTACCTATTTTTGAGGACTGAGGTGGGTGGATGAAAACTAGGTGGCTAAAGTACAGAGGTGGGAGGAGACTTTAAACTCTATAAGCAGTGTTTTATGCTTATTGACTTTGGTGGCATATGAATGGATTACCTATTCCACAAACTAGTTAATTGTTTAAATGCTTAAAGGAAAAATAAAATATATACCAGAAATGCATGTACTTTATTGAAAACAAAACATAATGTTATAAAAAAAGCAAACTCAATTCCACATGGAATATATCTTTTTTAACAGGTAAATAAATTATATATAGCTGATTGATACTTGCTTATCTATGTAATCTAATAAAAGAGTAATATGCAAATTAACCATCTCTCTGGGCTGCCTAAGCCACACCCACATGCCAAGCCACGCCCACCAGTCAATCAGAGAGGCTATATGCAAATTAACCCAGCCAAGATGGAGGCCAGCAGCCACGGAGCTAGAGTAAACAGCAGGTTTCCATTGCAACTGCCTGCCTAGGCTGGCTGAGCCTCTGCTCACGGTAACAATGTTTCAACTATAGAAGCCACGGAGCTGACACAAACAGGAGGCTTCCCCACCTGCCTAGGCCTCGGCTAAAAGCAACAGTGTTTCAATTATAGAAGATAAATAAACCCCAGAAACCTGATTCTAGCCAGTCTTGCTGGGACCTTGTGTCAATGGGAGCTGTGGGCAGCCTGAAAGCCTGAAAACGGCCCTCGGCTCCTCACCCAGGCTGGCCAGGTACCCCAGTAGGGACTTGTGGGCAGTCTGAAAACGGCACTCAACTCCTCACTCAGGCTGCTCAGGCACCCCAGTAGGGACCCAAAACCTGGAGGGATTGTAGGCAGCCTGAAAATGGCCCTCAGCCCGTCACTCAGGCTTGCCACACCCCAATGGGGTGAGGGTCTTCACTGGGGGGCTTGGCCAGCCTGCAAACAACCATCAGCCCCTCATCCAGGCTGGTCAGGCATGCCAGCAAGTGGACATCTCCTGAGAGGTCCTAGACTGCAAGAGGGCACAGGCTGGGCTAAGGGACTCCCCGAGTGCACAAATTTTTGTGCACCAGGCCCCTAGTAATAATAAAGGGGCAATATGCAAATTGAACCTAACAACAGAACTACTGGGAATGACTGGTCACTATGACACACTGACCACCGGGGGTCAGACGCTCAATGCAGGAGCTGCCCCCTGGTGGTCAGTGCACTCCCACAGGGGGAGCTCTGCCCAGCCACAAGCCAGGTTGATGGCTGCCAGTACAATGGTGGTGGTGGGAGCCTCTCCTGCTTCCTCAGCAACACTAAGGATGTCTGAATGTAGCTTAGGCCTGTTCCCCACTGGCAAGTGGACATCCCCTAAGGACTCCCAGGCTGCCAGAGGGATGTCTGACTGCCAGCTTAGGCCTGATCGATCGGGGAGCGGGCCTAAGCCAACAGGTGGAAAACCCCCCAGGATTCCCAGACTGCGAGAGGGCACAGACTGGGCTGAGGTCTCTAGTCTATACTCTAGTCTTAACTAATAAAAGTGTAATATTGAAATTGACCGTTTCTTCAGGACGCCCAACAGCCAATCAGAGCAATTGTATGCAAATTAACCCAGCCAACATGGCGGCCGCCACTCACGGAGTAAACGGCAGCTTCCATTGCAGCAGGAGTGAAAGTGAAACTGTCTGCGCGCTGGCTCACTTATCCGTGCCTGAAAGCAAAAGATGTTTGCAACAATGTATAAATCATAGAATCCTCAGGAGCTGAAGGAAACAGCATGCTGGGCCTGAGTCTAAGAGTAACAACATTGTGTCATTATAGAAGCCGCGAGCTGAAGCAGAAAGGAGGCTTCTTATTAGCCTGTGCCTTAAAGGAACAGCATCAATTATAGAAGATAAACAAACCCCAGAAACCTGTGTTCAGCCAGCCTTGCTGGGACATTGGGTCAATGGGAGCTGTGGGCAGCCTTAAAGCCCCTCACCCAGGCTGGTCAGGCACGCCAGCAGGTGGACATCCCCAGAGGGATCCCAGACTGTGAGAGGGCACAAGCCGGGCTGAGGGACCTCCTGAGTGCACAGAGCGGCTGCAGGGCAGAACAGTGCAGGACCCAGGACCGGTGAGTGGGAAAGAGGCAGCAGGGTTGGCGGCCTACTTGGCGGCTCCCCAGACCCTTTGAGTGGCACCGGGGAGTGGGTAAGAGGTGGCAGGGAGTCAGTGGCCTGCTTGGTGGGTTTCCCAGGCCCTTTGCTGGGCACTGGGGAGCGGGAAAGAGGTCGCGGCCTGCTTGCCGGCTCCCCAGGCCCTTTGAGGGGCATCGGGGAGTGGGAAAGAGGCAGCAGAGGGTCAGTGTCCTGCTTGGTGGGCTTCCCAGGCCCCTTGCAGGGCACCAGGAAGCGGGAAAGCAAGGTGGTGGGCTGGGGAGCGGGAAAGAGGCGGCGGGGGGGGGGGGTCTCGGCCTGATTGACGGCTGCCTAGACCCTTTGTGGGGCACTGGGGAGCGGGAAAGCAAGGCTGCAGGGGCCGGGGTCCTGCTTGGCAGCTCCCCAGACCCCTTGGTGGCACCAGGGAGTGGGAAAGGAAGGCAGCAGGGGATAGGTGAGTGGGAAAGAGTTGGCGGCCTGCTTGGGGGCTCCCCAGGCCCTTTGGGGGGCAGTGGGAGCAGGAAAGCAAGCTCTTGGGGGCTGGGGGCCTGCTTGGCGGCTTTCAAGGTCCCTTCCGGGGATCAGGGAGCGGGAAAAGGCTGGCCTGACCATGAGGTGGGGTTTTCCCTGCTTTCTGATGGCTGGAGGAACATGGGCAGTAGGCAAGCTTGGGAGGCAGGCAGCACCCATCCCTGGCCACAGCTCAAAAAAGAGAACAACATGCAGGGGAGAGCAAGAGTCTGAGAGATTAATATAGAGGGGGTACCTGCTCCAAGCCTCAGATGCAGCTGGGGGCAGGTCCCCAGTGGCAACACACACATACACACACACAAGGTGCCTGGCAGACTGGGGCCATCATAGGACATCCACTGAGGGGTTCCAGACTGTGAGAGGGGGCAGGCTGGGCGGAGGGACCCTCATCCTCCCCCCGTGCACGAATTTCATGCACCTGGCCCCTAGTCTTATCTAATAAAAGCATAATATTGAAATTGACCATTTTTTTCGGGATACCTAAGCCATACCCACCAGCCAATCAGAGCAGCCATATGCAAATTAACCCAACCAAGATGGAGGCCGGCAGTCACGAAGCTGAGTAAATAGGCAGCTTCCATTGCAGCAGGAGTAAAACTGTTTGCTGTCCGCCTGGGCTTCTCTCGGCTCCAGGCAACAACATATTTGCAACATTGTCTCAATTATAGAAGCCTCGGAAGTGAAGCAAACAGCAGTCCTGCCTAGAGTCTACTAAGGCAACATTGTCTCAATTATAGAAGCCATGAGCTTCCTGTTACCTGCCTAGGCTCTGCTTAAAGGAACAGTGTATCAATTATAGAAGATAAACAAACCCCAGAAACCTGCTTCCAGCCAGCCTTGCTGGGACATTGGGTCAATTGGGAGCTGTGGGCAGCCTGAAAGCCTGAAAACACCCCTCAGCCCATCACCTAGGCTGGCCACACCCCAATGGCGTGAAGGACACCACAGGAGGGGCTTGTCCAGCCTGCAAACAGCCATCAGCCCCTCACCCAGTCTGACCACGTACCCCAGTAGGAACCCAAAACCTGAAGGGACTGTGGGCAGCCTGAAAACGCCCCTCAGCTCCTCACCCAGGCTGGCCAGGCACACCAGCAGGTGGACATCCCCAGAGGGGTCCCAGACTGCAAGAGGACACAGGCCAGGCTGAGGGACCTCCCAAGTGCACAAATTTTTGTGCACTGGGCCCCTAGTACTCTATAATAATAAGGGGTAATATGCTAATTAGAACAACCATCTTCTGGATGTCATTCTGGACATCTTTCTTGACCAAGCCAGGGAAAAGGGAAGACAGCTGGGGTCCTGAGTGCCTATGTTGGCCCAAAGAAAGCCAGCCTGGGTCCCGGGTGCCTGCTGGTGGCTGGAGGAGGGAAGCCCAGGTCCCAGGTGCTAGAGAAAAACCAATGCTGGCAGCCGGAGGAAGGAAGGCCTACTTTTGCATGAATTTTTGTGCATTAGGCCTCAAGTATAAGAATAATTCAAAAACATACATAGGAATGATACAGTCCCAATTGTAGCTAATGGTTATTTCTGGAAAGACAAAGAGGTGAATAGAATTGGGGAAGGGGACCTGGTGGGTGGCTCAGTTGGTTAGAGTGTCATCCTGTACACCCAAAGTTTGTGGGTTCAATCCCCAGTAGGGGTCTGTATGGATCAGAAGGCAACCAATCTCTCTCTCTCTCCCCCTCTCTCCCGCTCTGTCCCTTCCTCTCTATCTCTAAAATCAATAAAAACTTATCCTCAGGTAAGGATTAAAAAATAATAATAAACTTAAAATTGGGAAAAGAGAAGTCTGGTAACTTCAGTTGTATTTTTTACTTATGGGATTTAATCTTATGGGAAACAGTCACTCAGGTCATATAGATTTAAAAATATAGAGATGATCAGAAACATGGAAATACTTGGTGTTTTTAAGTAAAGGAACTATTTTAGAAAAGTCACTAAATATATTTTAATGATTTTATCATTAACTGGGATTCTGTAAAAAAAATATATAAAATTTAATTGAATAATTATTGGACCTATAAGAAGATTCATATTTTAAAAAACTCATGTATCTATCTTTAATATTAGGAACTATAAATAAAAATGCTCTTATTAATAATGCTTATTGATTACTAATTATTTTACCAAAGCAATTTCATTTTGCATTCATAACACAAATCAATCTGTAACATAGCTGAAGCTTACTTTGAAAAGCAAATCATTGTAAGCTCACTGCAACAGTAAAAACCAAACCACAACTAAACCAATATTGTATTTCAAAGAAAGCAGAGCCACTCACATATAGAATAAATAATTTTTGTAACACCAACTTAATAAAATCCAAGAACTTTTCTGGAATTCAGAGGTCTTCTAGTTCAACCTATTAACCCAATGTGTAATCTCGTGGAAGGATGAAATTTCAGTTTGTATTTTTATCCAATTGGTCCTAATATACCCTCAAGAGCGATGCAGAGCAAACTCAAATTCTTACTGCATCAACCTTTTCAAATATTTGGAAATTGTTTAAAATATATATTTAAGTCTACTATGTCTAAGCTGTACATTCATAATTCCTTCAAGTGTTTTTAATGACGAGTAATTCAGACCTTGGTAAATTAATTTTTTAATATATTTTATTGATTTCTTACAGAGAGGAAGGGAGAGGGATAGAGAACTGGAAACATCGATGAGAGAGAAACATCGTTCAGCTGCCTCCTGCACACCTCCCACTGGGGATGTGCCTGCAACCAAGGTACATGCCCTTGACTGGAATCGAACCTGGGACCTTTCTGTCTGCAGGCCAACTGAGTCAAACTGGTTAGAGCTGGTAAATTAATTTTTAAGTGCTTCAGTTTGTCAAATTCCTTTTAAATTTGGTCCTCAAAACTTACTATATTACTACTCTAGATGCATAATTTGAGTCCAAATGTCAACTTCTTACCAGAAGTCGGAAGGTAAGTCAGGTTTGATGGAGATCATGGCGAACTAGACTGCCTACCACTGTCTAGAGTGGGTATATTAGTCAGGTCAAGTTAAATGATGTGACAAATAGTCCACAAATTCATATGGTTTATAACAACAAAATTGTTATTTATTGTTTATGTTACAGTGAAAATTAGGATGGGTACTCTACTCCAGGTAGTAGTTCAGGGATGCAGGCTTCTTCCAGGCAGTGCCTCAGTCATCTCTTATGGTCTTGAAGTCTTCCAACTGTATGCTCTGTATAGTCAGACATACAAGGTAAGAACTTGAGCATTGACAACTTTTCAACAGTCATGCCTTGAAGTGATATAAATCATTTTTAACTATATTTGATTTGTTGAACTCGATCAAATATGTATACCTAATGTATTGAGAAATATGGCTTAGTTGTAGGCTCAGAAAATGGAAGGGAGAAGAGAGAGAGAGAGAGAGAGAGAGAGAGAGAGAGAGAGAGAGAGAGAGAGAGAGAGAGAGAGAGAGAAAGAAGGAAGAAAGGGAGAAAGGAAGAAAGGGGTAAGGAGGCGGGAAGGAAAGGAGAAGGGAAGGAAGGAAAGGAAAGGAAGGAAGATTGATTTAGTGAACACATAGCATTGTCTCTTCCAAACAGATGACAGATACTCAGCTCATACCTATTAATAACCTGTGAGCATATTGAACCAAGTTGCCAGACCTTTAAATTCTCAGGGAAACCTAGAAATTCAGTTTGTTTGTTTTTTAACCTGACATCTCCTGATTTTTAAATGTTGATGACTAAATCACTCTTTTAATGATCTTATGTGAACCAAAAAATATATATATATAAAAAACTAGATCCAGTCTGTAGGCCAACAGTCTGCAAGCTTTTACTCTATTAAAATATCATATGATTAAGCACTGAGGAGAGGATCAAAATTCAAGATTTCTTCTCCTGTGCATCATGGCTACAGTGTTCCAGTACTAACATGTTAGTTGGCACTCTTAAGAAGAGTTGGTGTGTGGTTCTATAGGAGGCAGAAGGTGGAATGAATTTTTGTAAATTATTGTCTAACAAGGTTATACCCAGTAAACCAGGATGAAAACTCAAAGGCCATTTGATCTAGCAAATCACAAATTACGGTCAGCTATAAGCCACTAATAAAGTTTAAATCTGCCTCTTTAAATCTGCAATGCAGGTACAGAAGACTGCATACAAACACAAGTCAGTGTCTGCAATACAGTGTAAGCTGGAATTTGAGGTTTGACTGAATACATCACAATTGAAAGAGCTAACTCATCATTCGGAGGCAGGTAGTTAGGAAAAGGTTTGTGAGGTAGGGAAGACTTGACGTAGAACACGGCAGATTTAATAATGAAGAAGTTGAGAGCATTCACATAGTACGTGGAAATGTGAAGAAGAAACAGACAGGAATTCTATAGAGCTGAATTAACTTTAAAGTTCTGTCTTAATTAGCTTCCCGAGTGGCGGAAGGTGCTAATTATCTCCTAATCACTCTTCTCACTTCTCAATTTTTATCTGGGCACACAACTTCCTTGCCTTGAGGTTTGATTATGTGTCTAAATTTTAGCTAATGAATATAAGGAGAGCAGGGTGTGCAACTTCAAGAAAATTCTCTTAACAGACATCCTTTTCATCTGTCCCTCCTTGTGGCTGTTTAGAAGGAACAACTAAATGCTAAAACTGTAGCTTTCCCAGGACCATGAGGTAACCTTGGGAAGGGAAGCCTTTAACATGTCAAGAAGACAGAAGCCTGAGCTGGGAATCTTCGGGCTCCAAAAATGAGAGAGAGAAAAAAGTGGTCTCATTTCTACCACAGGTATTCTTTTTTGTTTATGATTGTTTTATCTTAATTTTTGCTTCTCCCCCCAATACTCAAACTTGAACATATTATTTTACCTCTGGGAGCTGGAATTTCCTTAAAATGAGGGAAATAAATTTATTAAATGGCTCTATTGACATCTTCATACTTTAACATACATTGATTCAGCTGGAATTTTTTAAACAATCAATTTAAACAATCGTACCATGTCACAGTTTGCATCAACACATCTCATATAGAAATGTAACAAATTTAGTCATTTACTTGGGTATTTTTAAATGTATAGGCATTTCTCTTTGAGAAAATGCATAATGCTACACATCACACCTACAATAGACTGTTTTCCAGTAGAAATTGGAATAGAAAAATATTCCAGGTCTTTGCATTCATTAATATGGCACACAAAATAAAACATCCACCATTAATGATAATATTGAAATTTTTGTAATTGATTTTTTAAAACAGGTGGTTACCATTAGCTTCTACCAGGCCAATATTCCCAAAGTACATTTGGTTGAATATAAATCTTCAGAAGAAATCAACAAAATAGGTATGCTGGGGTGAAATAACAGTTCCCACTGGTTTTATCCATAATTCCTTTTGAGGCATTCACCAAACATTAGAATAGGAAAAGCTCTGGGCCATCTCAAACAAGCAGATAAACAAAAACATTTATCTTTCTTTAATCAGTTACTGTATTTCTACAACACATTTGACCACAACAATATTTTTCTTCAGAAGAGGGCATGGGAAACAGTTCGAGGAGGTATTCTTTTCCAGAATTCTCTCTTTATATCCTGCCGCTTCTCCGTTTAGGGAAGTAAACAAAGCCCCAAGGTAACAGATAAGTTAAAATCCATTTGCTATTTCACAGCACATTCTGCCAGGAAGCTGTTTGTAAACCACAGCTTGAGGTTCTCAGAGAAAAACAAGAATGATCAGGGAGCTCAGCTTAGAAACTGCACATATAATTTTGCCGTATGGGCTGTGCCTTTTGCAGCAAAACAGCTTTGATTCTGAAGATTCGTTATCATGTTATGAGAATCAGTCAGGCATTTGACATACAAACCTGGACTTGATGTCCTTGGAAGGAGATTGTAAGAAGAGAATTTTAGTGCTTTCTTCTAGGCCTTTGCTTGGTCATAAACCTCATAGTTCATGTAGACAATAAATATTTGAGTTTTTTTAATATTGGTAAAAGTGGAAGCAAGGGACTAACTTCAATGAGAAAAGCACAATATAAAAATAAGCAGCTAGGACTTAGAAATATCTCCATTTTTGGTGCAGATTAATTTTTGGTTGTTCTTTTAAATATTTTGTCTACCAAGAGAAGAGGAATTTTCTGCAAGGACTAGGGGATGCCATCTGGTGATTTTATACAAAATTACTGTTCAGAAAGCTCTATTTTTTCCAAATTGTAAAACATCTGAAGACTCATTTTTTTGAGTTTTTGTGATTATGCCAAGGTAAACAAATTTTTCTTTTATTTCTTTTTAGCATTAAAAGAAAAGCTAAAAGCTATTTTCATTATTTAAAACACCTCAATAAATTTGCAATAGAAAAGTAACAAATGGAAAGAAAAACTGATACATATCAATAGTAAATCGATACAAGTGCTGAGAGTCCAAAATACATATTTTGAGAAGTGCTGTCAAAAATTATCTTAATATATGTCTCCTGGAATCATAACTATTAAAAGGCTACTGAGGACCATGTTATAAACATTTGGATTTTGAATAATAGAACAGATGACAGGTCTTTATTTTACTCAATTGTTTTGCAAATTGATGAATCAAACATTCGGTAGAATTTTTATTTTTATTTCATTTGCACTTATAAATATAATTACATAAAATGGGGTGCTAAGAACAGTTAACAGAATACTTTTATAGAAATATAATGGTAATGTAGGATTAGTATCTTAAAACTGCCATTCCTGGGGAAAGCTCAGAAATCAAGAAATAGCAAGTAAAACATAAAACATTTGCTCAGAAACAATGATCAACTTTACATATCAAAATACAGAGATGGTCCTACATAGCTGTTTTGGGTAGGGATTAGCATTGATGTATGCTGACAGGTTAAAACAAAGGATAGATTGTACAGGGAAGAAAGAACATCTGTAGGAGATCAGACAGCAGACTGCCAATTTTGGTTTTTAGCCAGATTGAATTTCACTGGGTTGTTAATAAGTTGATTGGAGGTGACCATTTGTGCTTATTTTTGGAGCCTATGCATTTTGTATAATAATAAAATGTGATAGGGCATATGTAACGCAGACTGGAAAATACGTTCAGTCATAGACTTGAAGATTTTATTTTCAAATTTGATTGAAATGTTGACCTGCCCACAGCAGTATTTCATGAAGGCCTTGAACTTATGAACCCATGCCATCATTCTACATGGCCGGTTTAACATGTGCAATATTTGATTGCTTTCTCTGACTAACCACTGATATTAATTTGTGTACATAATTCACGATATTCTATTTTGAAATCCAGCATAATATTTCATTTCAATCTACAGATTTAGTCCTCCGGGGAGGACAGAGACCATTACATTTTCAAAGCTTCTCAATGCTATTCCTGTATCTAATAGCCAACTGAAATGTGGTTTCTCCCAGGAATTTTGCTGTACCTTCTTGCACAATGTCCATTTTCTGAGATACATATTATGTAATTGTAATTAATCTCCAGCTTATTAAATTGTTGTCCTGGCCTTTAGAAATGACTATTTTTATGAGAATAAATTCTAAATGTTTCTAAAGAAACAGAGAGGCAAGGATTATTATTATTGCCATATGCCTGCTGTGATTATAAAATACACTAGGGGTCCAGTGCACAAAAATTTGTGCACTCGGTGGGGGGGGGGGGTCCCTCAGCCCAACCTGTGCCCTCTCTCAGTGTGGGACCCCTCAGGGGATGTCCACCTGCTGGCGTGCCTGGCCAGTCTGGGTGAGGAGTTGATGGCTGTTTGCAGGCTGGCCAAACCCCTGCAGTGGGGACCCCAGGGGGGTGTGGCCAACCTGGGTGAGGAGCTGAGGGCTGTTTTCAGGCTGCCCACAGCTCCCATTGACACAACGTTCCAGTGAGGCTGGCTGGAATCAGGTGTCTGAGTTTTATTTATCTTCTATAATTGAAACATTGTTGCCTTGAGCAGAGGCCCAGCAGGCCTAGGCAGGCAGTTTTAACTTCATTGCTGGTGCAATGGAAGCCTCCTGTTTGCTCTAGCTTGGTGGCTGCTGGCCTCCATCTTGGCTGGGTTAATTTGCATGAAGCTGCTCTGATTGGCTGGGGGCGTGGCTTGGCTGTGGGCATGGCTTAGGTATCTCAGAGTGATGGTTAATTTGCATGTTACTCTTTTATTAGATTAGATTGGTTCAGTAAATAAATTACTGATACATTTTTTCTTTAAGTATGAAAGGTAATATTTTCAACAACGTGCATTTCAAGTTACAATCCTACTAAAGAGAAAATAAAAAAACTTACTAAAATGAAAAACATTAACTTGCTTTCAGAAATAAAAAATATCAAGCATAATTTGGCTCTTCTTTTAACACTTCAGAGCCATTTTGATTATCACCATTTTAATCCATGGCTTTAGTATGGTTATTTTTCTGTCTTCCTTTACCATTAGTTAGTTATAAATCATTTTAGTTTGCTGAGAACATGGGAAGTTTAAAGAAAATACTTGCAAAATGAATGCATGCATTCTCAAATGAAGCTTTCAATTCTACTCTTTTTGATTTTATGGGGGCAGAGAAATAAAATACCAAAATTTGTTGGAAAAGTGCATTCATTACATTAATGTTGAATCATGGTGCTAGCCAATAAACAACATTGCTGAATCTTAGAATACCAAATATTTCAAAAGATCAGAACTTTATCTACTTATTATCGGGTTCTCAGATTTGTTACAGATACTGAAGTTGCCATAAGATTGTTCATTTCAAAAAAATCAATGTTGTTATCAATGAGCAAATGACATAGATAATAATGCATTGTGTTCTTGGGAAATACTATGTGTTGATGAATGTAAGCATTATCTTGAGAAGTTTTTGTATTTATTTATAATATAAATGAAAAGTCACATAAACTTCAGAATCTGCTGTCTTTCCACATGTAAGGTCACAATCAGTCCTAAATAATAGTATTCGCAGAAGATAATAATAGAAAACTGCAAGATTAGTGAGCATTCCCTTAGGAATTCTCCAAGATACATTATATAATTCCAAACTTTAATCTGTGATTTTATTCTTACCAATCTTACCTGAGTTGACTACTTTGTTACTTTGTAACATCTACATTATAGAGAACTAACACTGTCTCTAAAATTCATTTGTTTTCATGTACTAAAAGCCTCTTCCCAGCCCCCAATGATGTTGGATTGACTAGGTCAGTAATAAATTAGAGAATGGTGATCAAACAGAAACAAAAAAAGAAGCAATTGCTGTTAGATAACCACTTTTAGAGATTACCTGGATACTGAGGCAATAGTCTATAAATCTAGATTCTTGGAGTCCTTATAAAAATAATACAATTTTATTGGTACAAATATTATATTTCTTTTTTTTAAATATCTTTATTGTTCATATTGTTACAGTTGTTCCTCTTTTTTTCTTTTTTTTAATTTATCTTTATTATTCAGATTATTACAGTTGTAGCTCTTTTTTCCCCCATAGCTCCCCTCCTCCCATTTCCCACCCCAACCTCTGTCCTTGCCCCCCCACTGTCCTCATCCATAGGTGTACAATTATTGTCCAGTCTCTTAACGCATCCCCAACACCCTTAACCCCCGAAAATTGTCAGTCCACTCCCTTTCTATGCCTCTGATTCTATTCTATTCATCAGTTTATTCTGTTCAACAAATTTTTTATTCACTTGATTCTTAGATTCACTCGTTGATATATATTTGTTGTTCATAATTTTTACTTTCCTTTTTCTTCTTCCTCATTCTCAAAGGATACCTTTCAGCATTTCATATAATACTGGTTGGGTGGTGATGAACTCTTTTAGCTTTTTCTTGTCTGTGAAGGTCTTTATCCGA
>PVJC01040284.1:0-16129 GCA_004026665.1 Murina feae
AAATCTGATGAACAGAATAAACTGGTGAATAGAATAGAATCAGAGGCATAGAAAGGGAGTGGACTGACAATTTTGGGGGGTTAAGGGTGTTGGGGGTGCATGAAGAGAATGGACAATAATTGTACACCTATGGATGAGGACAGTGGGGGGGCAAGGACAGAGGTTGGGGTGGGAAATGGGAGGAGGGGAGCTATGGGGGGGAAAAAGAGGAACAACTAATAATCTGAACAATAAAGATAAATTAAAAAAATAAAAAAATAAATTTAAAAAAATAAAAATACTCTAAAGTTCTTTCTAAGTATTAATTGACTTTAAAGTTGCCATTTTGTAGGGAACTGTCAATTGCCACTTCTCCCCAGTGTTTGCAGTGGTTTTCAGAGAAAGAATGGCCAAAAAGTGAGGGATGGCAGCCTTTGGCCTGTTGCGTTAGAGAACTAACACTGTCCAGGAGACAAGACCATCATTAAGTAATGTAGCACCTATGAAATGTTTTCCCAAAAATCCTTTTTTTTTTTTTTTGAAGTCATTAAAAAGGTAATGGGGTTAGAAGTGGACACAGGAAGCTGGGAGATCTGCCAGTGGCCCACAGCGACCTTCGGGGTTGCATTCCATGTGGAACACCATCCCCTCCTTCTAGAGTTCTCCAGGGACCTCTCTGAGAGGGACAGAAAGGCTGCGGAGGCGCATGTGGCCGCGCTCAGTGGCTGTGCAGCAGGTGCTGATGTGCTGCATGGTGTGCTGTGTAGGACGAGGTCATGTGGACTGGCCAGCACCAGGCACACTGCACTATTAAAGAGTCGAGATTTCCTGAAGGCACAAGCATGACTGTTACTGTGTGCTGGCTTACCTTCAAGAGGTAAGGATTCTTCCCAAAGACATTTGAAAAGTGGGATGGTCAAGGCCCTAATCACTGCCGTGCAATGAGTTTCACAGAGATTGCATTTTGCAGACAGAATCATAACCTGAACACAGAATAAATGGGTGACACTGGCGTAGGAAAATCGTTGAAACAGGAAGTTCCCTGGGGACAGTGAACTCATCAAACTGTTTTGGAAGCTTTGCCCCATTAATAAAGAGCCCACAGTTCCCTCTGTACAGGGTTCCTTGCTTTAACATCATTTTCCGTAAGAAGTTCACTATTACCATTCTCCAAATTTCCCTCATAATTCCAAAACCCCCACCTTTTTCTTGATACCCTGTGTGGAAGGACAGCTTGGCTGTCATTTGCCCCACAGTCATTCAGACACTTCAAGCTCTGGCCAGTGTGCTCAGTTGGTAGGAGTGTCATACCATACACTAAAAGGTCACGGGTTTAATTCCCAGTTAGGGCGTATGCCCAGGTTGCAAGTTTGATCCCTAATCAGGGCAGGTGCAGGAGGCAACTGATTAATGTTTCTCTCACATCTCTCTTTCTCTCTTACCCTTCCCCTCTCTCTAAAAATCAATGCAAAATGTCCTTGGGTGAAGATTTTTTTAAAAATAACAGTAATCCTATGTAATAAAAGTCTAATATGCTAAGTGTCCAGTCAACCAGTCGGCCGTTCAAACAATCAAAGCATATGACATGCACTAACCACCAGGAGGCAGATGCTCCAACTGGTAAGGTTAGCTTGCTGCTGGGGTCCAGCCAATCAGGACTGAGCAAGATGGGCAGACACGCCCTGGAGTCCTCCCCTGGTCCCTTCCTGCTGACCAACTTCCTGCATCCCCCCTGGCCCCAGTCGTGTACCAGTGGTGTCCCTCAGCCTAGCCTGTGCCCTCTCACAATCTGGGATCCCTCAGGGATGTTGGAGAGTTGGTTTTGGCCTGATTTCACAGGCCAGGCAGAGGGACCCCACTGGTGTATGAATTCATGCACCGGATCTCTAGTAGTAATAATAATAATTCAAGATACCCATTTCATTCTTCTCTGAAAAAATAATGTAATTTCATAATATGATGTAATATATATTATATAAATGTATAATTTGTAATTCATAGGACTCATGTCGCTCTGATTAGTTTTGGCAATTGTTCTCTGGAATCTCTGTATCTTCTCATTAGAAGAAAAAAATAATCAGCAGATATTAAGTGCTGATAATGCACTTGGCACTCACCTAGGCATTGTGAGGTTTGAAAAATACATATTTGCAGGGGTCTCTGATCTTGAGTGGCTCCCAGGGAGGCCGCAGTGGTAATGGAAGGGGCACTGTGTTGAGGATCAGGAGACCCCACCCTCGCCGTGCCTGCCACTCAGAGTCTGGGAGACCTTGGGCCCGTCACTTCTTGCTGGACCTCATTGATGAAGCAAAGAGGTCAAGAAAAGCTTTGAGTTCAGCTCTGAACACAAGGCTCAGAGGCTAATTGGGGAGCTGGCATTACCTCGGAGAATAGCAGAGCATTAAGAGATGAGCTACTGAGGATCTGCCATGGGAGTTCAGGAAAAGCAGAGACGAGTTTTGGCATGAGGCTCCCCTTGCGCTTGAGCCAACAATCTGGCCCAGATCACTAGACCCAGCCCAGGACCACTCAGGGTGCAGAGCCCCAGTTGTACTGCAGGTGGCAGTAACGAGCCCCAGGCTACAGCAGGCGCTGTTCAAGCTGGTCCCAGTCTGGCAGTTTGACCCAGCCCCACCCATTGCGCTGAGGCTGCCGGCTGTGTCTGCTGGGTAATGTGAACTTCTCTCTCCTTTCTTCTGGTCCTTCCTAGCTCTTCTCCTCACCCAGGGCTTCTCCTGTGGCCCTGTCTCCGTCCAGGCTTGCCTCCACAAGCGGCTTAGTTCCTGATGTCCCATGACCACCTCAAGGCTTTGTGGCAGGATCCAATCTGCAGTCACTTCTCTTGGAACTTGGGGTAGCCATTGCCTTCCAACACTCTGGTCCCTCCTCAGTCATTGTGTGTGATCACCAGGTTTGGCAGCCATGCTTGCTCTCAGGTTTCCGGTTTCTGGGGCTACTGGGCTTCCTTAAGGCTCTATCCACCTTTCCTGTGTCCACACATGCACAAGCTGAAGCGCGAGTATATTTGAGACACTGGTACGTCACCTACTTGGAACAGAAGCCAACCGTGTAAGTGACAGTGGGCTAAAGCTGTTTCATCCTAACAGAAACCCATCTTGCATTTTGAGGAGCTCAGCTCAGCTAAACGGTAAGAGCTGCCAGTCTCCAGGTGAGGAACAAAGTGGGAAATTACTGCCTGAGGAACTAGACATGTTTCTAAAACGGGTTTGTCGTCGGCAGCACTGCTTCGTGCCTGCCTGTGAGCCGAGGCCGCGAGAGGTCTCTCTTGGGCTGTCTGTCTTCAGATGAAGCCCGAGATATGTCTGTTCCTCAGACGCCTCGTCACCGCTGGGGTCAGGCTTCCAGCCTTTATTCTAGCCGATTGCTGAAAATTTCCCTTTCTTAATATCAGAGCTGTGCACGTGCATTCCTCCCCTGAGAATTCAGTGTACCTCGCGCAAAGCAAATTCTCTAAAACAACTACTTAAAATCCTTCTTTTTCCTTGAAGTGCCACACGCGCTTTGCAAGAGCATCTACTCCTACTCCCTTCGACTTTGCATTCCCAGTAAGTGCCGGCTGGTCGGGGACCGTTGCCGTCGGTGGTAGTTACTCGAGGATCCTTTAACGGTGGCCTCCACTCTCTCGAGGCCCCACCGCGCCCGCTCTGCCCGGCTCGGAGCAGGCCTCGTTTTTCCTAGCGGCCACTCTGGGAAATGCTCTGAGGACTTGGTACTCGTTTGTGAAAGGAGGTGGTCGGACTCTAGCGTCCCCAGAGCCGTGTGTGCCGTGGGTCCCCACCGTGGTTAAGTGCCTTTCCCCAGGACTATGGTGCAAATTCTAGGCATCGTCTAAGATGGGACCTGGGACAGCGTGAATGCTCTCTCCGGGTTGGTAACAGTAGTGCATTTAGTGAGGTTTTGTAGGCCTTTGCACTTGATGAGCTCACAGAGTTCATCTCAGACACCTGGTAAAAACAGCGCGGATTTATTGGTGAGCGGTGCAACAAAACCTTTCTTCTAAACCAACAATGAAAATGCAATCGGTTCAGTGATGCCGATAATGGGAGCTAACGTTTACCGAACCGCTGACACCGAACTTCACACGTGTGCAGGGCGCTGAGGCCAGGTCCTGCTTTCATGTGGTTTCATTCCAGTGTCAAGAGAGAAACAGCAAAATACGTGGAATATAAGTGCCTCAGATGAAAATCCTTGCCCTGGAGGAAAATAAATCAGGGAAGAGAGCTAGAATCTAGCTGCTAGATGGCCCCGGGAGGTAGGTTCAGTAGTCAGGGAAGGCCTCCTGAGAGGTGACATCGAGGAAAAGGCGAGGGAGGGACCAAGTAGAGGAGGGACCAAGTAGAGGAGGGGGAGAGCCCGGCTAAGCCATGCCTGAAGGAGGAGGGATCAGCCTGGAGGCCAGTGTGGCTGGGGCCCAATGAGTGACAATGGGGTGAGGAAGGGACACAGTGTCTGAGGGGTACTTTAGTGTTGGAGAAGTCCTGAGCGATCTTTTAGCCCAAACCCTTCTCCCTCCTGAACTCCCTCCTTCTCCTCTCTCATTTGTCAGATGAGGAACATGAGGCCTAGCAGGTGACGTCCTGAAAGTCACCAGTTAGCAGCAGCACCAGGACAAGAACCCAGGGTTTCCTGGTTCCTTGTCCCATCTACATCCTCCTACACCAAGATCTAGGAAGCATGAGAGTCATTCCACTCACCGTCACTATCCCTTGCCTGGGGTGAAGGGCAGATGCAGCCATTTCTCACTATTTGTAATTGTTCTGTGAAGGCGCAACCACATTAAATTAGCAAATACTGAACCACCTCCCCAGGAGAAGGGCAAGGTTAGGTTCCTGTGAGCCTCCTGTCACTACATTTGCATCAGCCCATCACTGCATAGCCTTGTTTTTGTGTGTGATTCTGTTTAAAGACGCCGTACTGAATGTGGGTTGTTGGTTCACTCACACAGAACTCACAGCCAACAGCTCTGTGACTCACGCCTGAGCAAAGCTCACATGACATATTTTCTCCATAAAGTACATCCCAGCCTTCTCCCACTTAGCAACACGAGACAGCACTTCAGCACTGTGCTTGGGGGATGCATTTTAAACAGAGAAGTCACCAACACAAACCACAGAAATGCCAAAAACACAAGGCGCTAATAGACCACGGAAAACACACTTCTATGCAGTAGGAGAGCTGAAATAAGAAGGCGGTGAGCTGCCTTGTTCAACCTCCGTGGGAACGTGCATATCACGCAACTCAAGCTTTTGCCACTCGACATGTCCACGAGTGACCACGGAAGTGCCACGGGTGTTCATTCCGGGGTGACAGGCAAGTGTCAGTGAGCAGGTGCATCTGCAGACAATGAGCACTGACTGTGTTTGCACTGAAGCTGTTCAGAGGAAGGGCTTTACTCAGGACCTGAGTGGCACCGTTCTCAGTGAAGGCATCTGTTGGACCCATTTTAGAGCAGAGGGTCAATTAGTCCTGAATTGCCTTAGACTCCGCCTGAGAGCACGCTTCTGGCTGCTGATGAGAATGACACTCTTGTTTATTTGAGTGTTGCAATCCCCGTATTACAAGTAGACTTGTCTCCAGTTGAGAGTGGACTGTATAAAACCCCATCTCTCCGGTGTCTCCTTGCTGGCTGTTTCCTGCTGCCTCGGTCCCCAGCCCCAGCCTGGAGGGCACAGCCTGACTCCTGACTTGAGGCCTCTCTGCTCCTCTCTCTGAGTGAGCATCTCCCCTAGAGCTCAGCTGGCCATCTCGCTTCCCCCAGCAAAATAACATGGCCCCCTCTCCATGCAGAGCTTGGGTAGTCACTATGGTTTTACTCTACACTTACTCTGCAGATAGCATTTCCCAGCTTTCGGCCGCAGACACAGACCCTGTGGTGTAAGTCAGCCGTGTGGACCGGAGACCTCGCCTCCAGTCTCTTCCAGGACTCCCATTGGGAAGACTAAAATGCCGTTTACACTTCCTGGGAGGAAGGATGGTTTCCCGGTAGCGGGGACATCTGCTTCTCCTCTGTAGGAATAGCGACAGGTCCCGCCAGCCTAACTTCTTAGCCTGGACTTGCACAGGCTCTCGCTCAAGCTCTGAGAGTGTGGGCTGCAAATCTGGTGTTTGCTGCCACAGACCCGGCTTTTGTTGGCATTCGAGTGTCTCCAGCAGGAACTTCTGCTTGTGTGCATAATGTTCACTGTGCCACCAGGAGAAGTCACTGTGGTGACTGTCAGGTCCTTAGAGATGCTTCGTGGGGACTCTGAGCTGCCTTGGGCCTTGGACTATAGTGAAAATGTCTGTGCCAGCTCCCTGCCAGGGTTCGGCACACATCCCTACAATCCCCGCAGCACCTACCTGCAAGGGCAGGGTTATCCCTCCAAGGATGCAAAACTGGCGACAATCCACTTGGCAAGGGCACAGCCAGGGAGTGGTGGTCCAGGTCTCCTAACCAGATCTGGCCCCCTCTTGCCACCAGACCTCGGTCTGTCTCCAGCTCACGTGTATTCAGTTGACTCTAATGTTACGAAGCATGAAGTATGAAGTCTGGGCCCTCTGAGTAGTGGGCGATCCGAGGGCCACAGAATAGGCCTGGTCTCAAAGAGCCCCCTTTGGATGGAGGTTCCCATTTATAGAACATCTAACGGAGGAGAAAGAGCAGTGGGATCGGGACTAGGCTGGGCATCCCAGTGATCCTCAGCTGGGCCACTTCCCTGAGCTGGTTTCTGCTCTGAAATCAGGATAATGACCTGCCCTCAGGACTGAACCTCTGATGGAACTCGAGTTGCTGTGTACTTTTCTGTGTGACCCTGGGCAGTTCACCAAGTTCCTTGAGCCTCGGCTTCTCACACAGAAAATAGCAAGTGTCGCTCATACTTTGTAGAGTTGAGGGAACATGTGTTACGTGTCGTGAAGCATGTACGTGTCATGAAGTGTTTGGAAAATGGTCCATGATTGTCAATGCCGTCCTTCACGTTTTTCCCACCAGGTGTAGGCTCTTAATTTTGTATAGAAAATACTCAGCACAGAACATATGAAATTCTCGGTAAATGGTCACCCCTAGTAAGATGGCGATGATCACGTGAACACGTGCAGTGTGACATGCCTGCACGTTTGGGCCGAAGTATGCACATACACATGATCTGTCCTGGGACATTTGAAACGTTGGGGTAAGTCTCTTGGTTGAACCCTCCTCCACTCAGCTTTTCCGTTGATAAAAATAGGCCTCGGAAGAGCAGCCTGGCTCTTGGGCAGAACATGACTCATACAGTTAATTGTGTTCGCACTGAATCGCAACCCAGAGGCCTGTCTCCGGCACACGAGCCATGAACCTCCACGGGCCCTGGCCGCTGGGATGCGGAAGTGGGCTTCTCTGCTTGCGTCTTCGCTCGGCAGCCTGCAGTGGGCTGGTCACGAGAAACAGGAGTGGATTTTCTCCCGAGAACAAATCCTCCTGTTAGCCAACCCAAGCATCCAGTTAGACATAAGTTTCTCTCTGGAAATTAATAAATTGACATTCTGGTTTTTGTTTTTAAACTTATATTGTTAATAATGTGGTGACAGTTCACCCTACTCAGCATTTAAGGAAGAGTGACAGGGGGCCAGGCATTGCAGGGGATTTGTCACTGCTGGGAGCACTGGCCGTCCTCGAACAGCAGAAAGCCTTTGGTGTAAGAGAAGAAACAGCACTCTAGCTGAGGGGGCCCCGGGGCCCCAGCCCCACACTGGGCTGACCCTCGGCCCCGCCCTCAGGCTGTCCCTGAGCCTAACAATACCAGGCCATCACAGAACGCTGTATGAACAGCAGTGTGGTGGACAGAGCCCAGGCCTCAGTTGATTGCAGCTGTATTCCCCCCCCCCCCCCCCCCCGTCTCCATGGAGATTCCTTACCTTCAGTGATCTGTTACCAGGTGTTGGGGGTTGGGGAGGGAAGGAAAAAAGGAGAACGAAGGAAGGAAGAAAAGAAGGAAGTATGGTGGTGCCCCCTGCTGGACAGTGTGCACATGGCGGATTCTTGAGCCCTACCAACGGCCCATGCCCCACGCCCTAAGTGGCCCAGCTGCTCCCAACTCCCGCCGGCAGGGGTCCTCGCCGAGCCATCCAAAAGCCAGAGGGTAAAGGAGCGGAGGAAGCTCCCCTGCCCTCTCCCACCACACTCCCTGCGAGCCCTCGGCCGCCGGCATGTGGGGGACCATGGCGGCCGCCCGCACCCCAAGCCCTAGCCCAATGCCAGCCTGAGGCCCAGCCCTGCGCTGGTTGATATTTCGCAACATGATAATTGGCATGCCGATTTTCAATTGCAGTACGTGCAGTGGCATCCCTGGCAGATTGAGTGAATTCCAAAATTCTGTTGGATAATTAACCGCTTCATCTGCTTCCACAACAGTGTTGACGGACTTGTATGTGACTGCCTGGCTTTGAATGTTAGACTGAATAATATTAAGTTCATAGCGTGTGTTGCTTTTATGTCCAACAGATGGCGCTGTTTTTTCAAAAACATGTTTTTACCTGTGTTTTTTTTTTTTTTCAAAAACATGTTTTTGCCTGTCACAGGTGTGACATCTATATAATAGTAAGTATATAAAAATGCACATATTCGAATGCAATGTTGTGTCAAAATTTCAAAGCAATTGGTTAAGAACTTTTGGAGATTTGAGATTTTGAACAAACGAACATTTACATTTTTATTTATATAGATTTTGAACTCTTCCCATACTCTGAAATGAGTCTTCCCAGAGCTGATCAGTATGGAAACCATTAAATACACACATACTCTCTCTCTCTCTTTCTCTCTCTCTCTCTCTCTCTCTCACACACACACACACACACACACACACACACACACACCTGCCTGCCCCGCCCAAAGGAAAAGTGATGGTGGTTATAAACCTTCCAGGCCACACAGGGGCAGCACCAAACAGCACAGGTTGCTCTTTGCTGTTCCATCATTGAAAGGAAGCTGAGTGTACTTGGTGGAGCTCGGTTAGTCCCCCTACACCCACTTTTCTTTTGCTCTGGTGGTGAAGCTTTCCAAATCAGAAACTACACTGCAAGCGCAGGATTGCACAAGGAAAATTACTTCAAATAAAATCTTTATAATAATATATTTAGGGTTTTTGTTTTCTCTTTATCAGCATGACAAAACAATATACTTAATGTGCTGTAGTCCGAATAGTTAGCCATTTGCATTTCTTAGGCAAGAAAAATACCCTTGATATTTTTTAGTGAGCTGGTTTAGTTTGAAATCCAGGTGTTCTTGGACTCAAGAGACAAAAAGCAGCCAGTATTTTTGTTTTTTACCTTCCTTATTGTTAATAAATTCTTTTGGGTGTTCCTAGTCTGTAGGATTTTGAAGTAGGCAATTAGAGGAAGTGAAAAATTATGTTCCTGGCTCCTAGTTTTAAGGACATCACACATTAATACTGGTTCCTTAGGGTTCAAACCCAGGATCACCAAGACACTCTCCTCATGGCAACTCCTGTTGATTCTGAACCCCATGTTACTTGGGCACATCTCAGTGTCCTGTCCAAGCCTGTTTCCTTCCCAGAGGCTGAGTCGCTGGAGGTTTGACTAGAGTAACTGTAATAATTTGTTATTCAAACTGGGAGCTGCTCTTAATGGTTTTGCCGCAACAACAGCCATGAGCCAGAGCCATCCTGGGGACAACTGAAATGAGTGATCGCCTCAAGCACAGATGTTCCGCTCCTGTCAGCCTCCCCGTGGATGACCCTTGTGGAGATGTATGCGGCATTGTATTCATTTGCTCTTTCACTCAACACATGTTCATTGAGTGTTTTCTACATGTGGGCTCTCTTGCTATATTACATTGTTTTCTCCTAGTGAGAACCCTGAGAGGTAACAATTGTTATTCCTATTTTTAGAAATGAAAAAAAAGAAATTGGGACTTTGTGTATTACTTTCCCACAATCACGGTACCCGTACACCTAAGAGCTAAGATTTGAATCCAGACAATCCCTACTCTAGAGCCACGCACTCAAAGCTGCATTGAGCCCTGGCTGATTTGGCTCGGTAGATAGAGCACTGGCCTCTGGACTAAAGGGCCTCGGGTTCGATTCTGGTCCAGGGCACATGCCCAGGTTGTGGACTGGATCCCCAGTAGGGGGCGTGCAGGAGGCATCCAATCAATGATTCTCTATCATCACTGGTGTTTCTCTCTCCCTTCCTCTCCCCGAAATTAATAAAGACATATTTTTGCGGCGGAGACCCGCGGCCTGAGCAGCGAAGAGTGAAGGCTCCGGCCAGAGCCAAGGCCTGGGTCCCGGGTGCTGGCAGCCAGGGGAAGGGCTTCTGGTAAACTGATGAACAAGGACAGATCCAGAAACGGAGAGGCATCGACTAGACTGTCGGGCCTTGGAGGGAAGGTAGTGGAGGGTGGAGGTAAGGGGGAGAGATCAGCCAAAGGACTTATATGCAAGCATATAGGCCTAACCAATGGGCACGGACAACAGGGCAGTGAGGGCCTGAGTTGGGATGGGGGGATAAGGATTAACAAGGAGATAAAAACAATAAGAACTTAATCAATAAAAAAATTTTTTAAAAAATTAAAAAAATAAAATAAAGCCCTGACCGGTTTTGCTCAGTGGATAGAGTGTCAGCCTGTGGACTGAAGGGTCCCGAATTCGATTCTGGTCAAGGGCGTGTACCTTGGTTGCGGGCACATCCCCAGTGGAGGGTGTGCAGGAGGCAGCTGATCAATGTTCCTCTCTTATCGATGTTTCTAACTCTATCCCTCTCCCTTCCTCTCTGTAAAAAATCAATAAAATATATTTTAAAATAAAAAATAAAGACGTACTTTTTAAAAAACTGTCATGACATCGAGCAGTCACACTGCAGTGGGCACACACACCGGCAGAGGGGCTGTGAGAGCCTCTCCCAGACCTCTCCCCAGGACACCGGGCCATGAGGAGGTTTAGCATCATCGCAAGGGCAACCTTCTCTTTTTGGTGTATTTGTAAACGGCCCATAGGCACCGTCAGCATGTGGCAGCGGTTCTGCTCCGGGTCGTCACACAGGCACCTCAGGACTTCTGTAGGACGGGAGGATCCGCATGCACTGGGCTTAAGGAGGTTGCCTTTGGTAATTGTGTGTGTGTGTGTGTGTGTGTGTGTGTGTGTGTGTGTGTGTGTTCCCCCTGAGATACTGTGATTAACAGCTGGGGAAGGTATCTGGGCCAGGAGGCAGAGACGGGAAAGGTTGAACTGGACTGAAGGGGTCACTTTGGGACAATTGGCTGCATTTCCTCATTTCATTGTGACATTCACTTTGGGGAATTTTATAAGATGCCTCCCCCCTCATCCCGGGAAGGTGGTCTCTTCCACTGATGCAAGCTCAGAGGGACCCAGCCTTCCAAAGGGGAGAAGGGGTCCGGGCTGCAGCGTCAGGTGAGGGACCCCGTCCAGCCACTCGGCCACCATACCGGTGATCAGCAAAGCGGATGCTCCAGCCCACATGGCCCCAGGGATTTCTTTCTTTATACAGCTTGGAGTTTTTATGTGTTGCGATGTGCATGCGATGCTTTTTGTATTATCTTAATTGGATAACTGGACTTTTACAAGACAAGGAGCGTCGTATCAAAATGTCTCTAAATGATAAAAGAATAAGTGGAACTTGGGCTCTAAGGTGTCTCACGAGCCTGGCCATTCTGCAGGCTTCGCGGGCTGTGGTGCTCATAACAAGCGGCAGGAGACCGACTGTCACGGAAGCACATTTTCCCCGTTTCCCTTCTCTTCTGGGCCTCAGAGGAGACATTTCTGCCCCGTTGTTATTAAAGTGCCTAACGCAGACTTGATTCATTCTCTCTCCCATTGTCTTTTTCTAGGTGCTAACAACTAACAGAGCTCATGGGGGATGCACTTCTTACAATGAAAAAAAACGGCCTTCTAATAGATAAATGAGCTCAGAAGTTTTTATGTCCATTAGCCCTATAGTTCCACTTCTGGTTATCTATTCTAAGAAAAAAATCTGAGCACGCACACAGGAAGTTAGGCAAGAAGATGTTTATCACTACATTTTCTAATAGCAAAAAAAAGGTCACTGTAATTTTCCAACAATAGGGGAGAAGGGGGTCCTGATATATGGTGACGAGAAGGTTTGACTGTGGGTGGTGGGCACATGATGCAGTATACAGCTCTTGTAACACAGAAACCCCCACCCAGCCCTAACTGGTTTGGCTCAGTGGATAGAGCATCGGCCTGGGGACTGCAAGGTCCCAGGTTCGATTCCGGTCAAGGGCATGTACCTTGGTTGCAGGCACATCCCCAGTGGGAGGTGTGCAGGAGGCAGCTGACCGATGTTTCTCTTTCATCGATGTTTCTAACTCTCTATCCCTCTCCCTTCCTCTCTGTAAAAAATCAATAAAATATATTTTTTTAAAAAAGAAACCCCCACCTAAACCTATATATTCATGTTACCCAATGTCACACCAACAAATTACATTTAAAAAAAAAATAGGGATGAGATATTGAACATGATGGAGCAGCTAAAGGCTCATTAGGCATATGTTGCAGAGGCTTTTATGGTAGATTGACAGAGAGTGACTTGCGAGACCTGTGACCTGTGAGGAATTTCACGTTCCTGACTCTGTCTTCCAGTGCTTTGCTGTGCGCTCCCTGGGATGGGTGGAAATGGCAGAGGACGACCTCGCCCCCGGGAAGAGCAGCGTTGCCGTCAACAACTGCATCCGGCAGCTCTCTTACTGCAAAAATGACATCCGGGACACGGTCGGCATTTGGGGAGAGGTGAGTAACGCGTGGAGGCAATGGATGGCAGGCTTGGCTCCACCCCAGTGTGCTGCGTAGAAGCTGGGGTCAGTGGGACATGGTCCTGAGGGGCGACGGGGGTGTGGCAGGTGCATTTCCCCACAGAGGTAGTGTGGGCAGGAGACACCCGTTAGCAGTGTCCGGTCCCAGGGAGGACGGGGCCCTGGGCGAGGACGTCCTCCACGTCTCAGTGACAGGGTCTAACCTGCGATCCCTGAGTTCCCAGGAATCCACTGTGGACTTTAGGGCCCAGAAAACCCCTTGGATTTGCATGCACAACTGGATGTGCAAGGGGAATGTGGCCCCCACACATGCACACAGAAATGTCGATGCGGCCGCTCTCAAGGTTGGAGACATTTTCCTTTCTAGCATATTCTTCATTTACAATCTGAAAGTCAACCTTATACACGAGCTTTGAAACTGAGACCTATCTACTCTTTCTTACTTTGAGCAAAGTAATTCCACTTTGAAATACTAGTTGAGATCATTTCAGAAAGGAAAATAGTACGTATCCACACGAAATACCCAGAGAAATCGTGGAAATATGAAAAATCGACCCCTGCCGTGCTCTGAGACCTGCCAGCGGGCAGGCACACTGGGAGCTTCTCAGGGTAGAGCTGCCTCACGAGTCTCCCCCGCTTGGTCCCTGCCAGTGAGCAGAACCTGCTGGCTTTGGGAGGGCCAGCGGAGGTGTTTAAGCTGAACCAGGCCGCAGGAAGTGCATCGCCCAGCTCCTGAGGGGTACTTGACCTCACTGTGGGCCACACCCTGAAAAGCGTGTTTGGCACGTCAGGTGGTGATGACAGCCACGGCGCGTCCCTCAGTCTGTTAGTCCCTGCACAGTGCTTGCCTTGAAGCAGCTGCACAGAAGGGGGTTGGAAGCCATTCCCTCGTGGGTCTGGCTGAGGACTCCCTTCAGGCTACAGCCAGTGCTTCAGTCTTGGTGGAAAGGGACAGAGAGAGGAAGGCATCAAAAATCCTTAGCAACTCCGTTACCTCGAAGCACATCCCTGGCGGCCCCAGGGGGACCTGGGCCCTGCTCTGCCCTCCAGTTCCCCGGTCTCGGCGATCATGCAGCTCCTGGCACTGCTGTGTGGTCAGGAGGCAGGAGCCCAGCCTGTAGCTGAAGGACAGTGTAGGGTGTCGGCAGCGTGGCTCCTCTTCTTGCTCTGCGAACCGTTGCTCAGCTACTGACCAACGTCCATGAGCTGCTGGGCAACTGAATCTCTCCAGGATCCGCACCTTAGTCATGGTTAACCTGCAAACTAGTGAATGGAGGACTGGCCCTTTGCCCAAGGTCCGGACACAGCTGTGACCTGGAAGTGGCTACATGGGCCCTGTCCCCCTCCCCCACACAAGCTGAACGAGCTGCAGTTTCCCAGCAAGGGTATTGGGGGGCCATGGATCTGAGGTCGTGGGCAGCCTGTCGCTCCGGCTCTGCAGTCCTGCACAGGCTGTGCTTCCCGCCAGGACTCTTTTGCAAACGGCTCCCTTGCCCTTTGGGGAGATTTCCGATCATCCTGGATCGCAGATCTAGACGCCAGCAGAGGCACCGGAACCCATGTCAGCCACGGAAGCAATGGAGCTTGTACTCACTCTGAGACCTTGGACGGGGACCTAAAACATCCCTCTCAAGTTCCAGACCTCAGAGTAACTCCGCTGTCCTGCTTTGGAGCTTGAAGACCCACCGGGAAGCCTCACCGTTCTCCCAGCCAGGCCTCCCTCACTTCGGTGTCACAGCACCAGGGGTGACGGTGACCTTCAGGAGGCACAGCCTTCCAGTTGTACCGCAGAGTTGAATCATTTCTTAAAGTTATGCTTCAGGAATTGCAGGGGGAATGAAGTTGAATAGTTAGCATCCCCGCCCTCCAAGGGCCAACCCCTGTGGGGGGACAGAAGACTGAAGCCCAAAAACCTGAGTGGTGGTGGTGTGTGGGAGAGAAGAAGCCATGACCTCCCCCTGCGGAGGTGTATGCACAACCCCCTGTCGCTAACGGCATCACAGGCTGTGTCAGACCTGGAGCGAGTTATCTACCAGCCACATCACACAGGCATGAAGTGGCGTGAGAGGTGAGAAGAGACAGGCATCGCTGTGGCTCCGAGAGGCCGTTGAGGGGGCCGGCTGGGGTCTGGCCAGGGAAAGGAATGGGGAGAGCATGGTTGTGTGAGGACACTGGGCATGGAGTTAGTGAGGGACCAGATTCTCCAGGGAACCCACTTTTTTCTTGGAGATGCTGAAGTGTAAATAATGAAAAATTAGAGCCGGCTAGAAAGCAGGCCAGGGACCCTTTCCAGAGGACTTGGGGAGGGAGAGAGAAGTTGGGATGTGAGGAAATATGAGAGATTTATGGACTATTTACTCAGGAGAGGGTGCTTCTCCCTTTAGAACACATCCGAGACCACGGGGTGGCTTCTTTTGCTCGTTGGAAGGACATCCCAGGCGGCAGCAGATGTGGCGAGGGCGTGTGTGCTTCGGGAGGAGGGTAACGGGCTCTCTTTGGTTCCAGGGGAAGGACATGTACCTGATCCTGGAGAACGACACGCTCAGCCTGGTGGACCCCATGGACCGCACGGTGCTCCACTCGCAGCCCATCGTGAGCATCCGCGTGTGGGGCGTGGGCCGCGACAACGGCCGGTGAGTGCCCGGGGGCTGGGCCGCCTGTCCCCTCACCGGGGCCCGGGTGTAGCTCCACACCTGTTGCTGCACTTCCTGCACAGGCAGTGACGGTAGACTTCCTTTAGAAACGTAAAACATTACAGCTGATTCCTGTCCCCACTGGAGAAGCCCTCCAGGCGACTTCCCCTCCTGGTTTCAGTACCTCAAACCTTTTGCCAGTTCTGGATCCTGTCTTCGATTTCTGCATGTTTCTCCTCCTGCTCCTCATGCAGAGACATTCCCAACTCACCAGGCTCCCCGAACCCTCCTTCCCCTTCCCCCCTGCTCTGCAGTCTGTTTTAATCCTCCACTTCATTCAGTTGTATCTGGGCCGTTCCCCTCACCTCCCCCTGGTACTTTCTCTGCAGAGGGCTTGCTTGGGGGAGCGGATTGTGCTGGGGAGCAGCTTGCATGGGGGAGCAGCTGCACAGCCTGAGTCACCACCTTCAGATCACTGAGTCACGATCACCAGGACCTCCTGGGGTTCAGGGTGGCTGAACTTCTTTTAACACTTGAAACATCTGGTTGTATCAAATCTCCATTCAATGCGCCTTTTTCTGGAATTCGGCTGAAAATGTGTGATGGACGGAAGTGCTCCTTACCCAGGTGTGTGTTGAACTCTTTGTCCTCCTGGCTGACTCGAAGTTCTGATTTCATGTTCATAGTCTATCTAAAAAGTGGCCGTTATCACAGACGTCCTGTGGATGCCACC
>PVJC01040285.1:0-15871 GCA_004026665.1 Murina feae
GGGGGCTGGGGAGGGGGAGGCAGGGGCAGCCGCGCGGCTCACCGTCCTCGCTCTGGTTGTAGTGGCCGCGCAGGTTGCGCAGGTTCGCGCGGAAAACCTGTGCCGTCTCCTTGACGTTCCCCGTCTCCACGTCCCAGTACCGCGGGGCCTCCTGCTCCACCCACGGCTGCTGCATCCACGGCGCCCGCGGCTGCATCCTCGGGCTCGCGGCGTCGCTGTCGAACCGCACGAACTGCGTGTCGTCCACGTAGCCGACGGCGATGAAGCGGGGCTCCCCGCGGCCGGGCCGGGACATGGCCGAGTAGAAATAGCTCAGGGAGTGAGGGCCTGGGGGGTGGGGGATAGCTCAGGGAGTGAGGGCCTGGGGGAGGCGGGCGAGGAGCCGAGACGAAAAGGAGCGTGGCAGAGAGGAGAGGGGGCGTGGGCGTGGGCGGGGCTCAGGTGGGGCGTCTGGGGTCAGGGCGGTGGCAGGTGGACCGCGCCTCACCCAGGGTCCTGCGTCCCAGCCCAGCCCCCTCGCTCCTCCCCGCAGAGAAGGCTCCCTCCCGCCCCGCACTCACCCGCCCAGGCCTTGGACAGGACCAGGGCCCCCGAGAGCAGCAGGAGGCGGGTTGGGGACCCCTGGATCCACATTCTCCGGGTCTGGGGAGACTCTAGTCCGGGCGGGCCCGCGGAGCGCAGTGAGCCCAGTCGCTGTGAGGCCGCCTCTGGTTGCGAGAAGGAAGTGAAACCAGGGACTTTCTGGGCCCCAGCCAGAGAGACTGCGGCTGGCTCAAACCCTTTTCATTCGCTTCCCCAGGTCGTTGGTGCAAATTTAACACCAACAGGAAACCCCAATTTGGGGCACCGTGAAGACAGAAACTTTCAGCACAAAACAGCTCAATTGTGACCATTCTACTCCGGCCTGGGCCAGCGGTTCTCAGCCGGTGGGTTGCCACCCCTTTGGCAGTCAAACGACCCTTTCACAGGGGTCGCCTAAGACCGTCCTGCATATCAGATATTTACATTATGATTCATAACAGTAGCAACGAAAATAATTGTATGGTTGGGTCACAGCATAAGGAACTGTATCTAAAGGACCAGAAGGTTGAGAACCACTGGGTGGGCTTGGCTCTGCCCTAGTGAAACTTGGTCTCCATGGAGAGAGAAAGTGCGCTCTCCAAGCTAAAGCTGAGCTGGCCATGGATGAAGTCCCCATCCTTGGTCCCTAAGTAGTCTGTCCTCATGCAAATGAGGACTCCAAATCCTCCCATGTTGATTGATCATAATAGAGCCACTCTGGGCGAGGAATGAAGTGGGACACTACCTGAACAAAGTGACATCCAGTCTCACTTTAATAGGGAGTAGGAAGTTGCGGCTCAGAGCACCAGGAAGTAAAGACAGGGTTGGTCGGAGTTGTGCACCTCCGACCTATTGTTTGAGGAAAGCTTCAGTCCTATTGGCTGAAAAGGCAGAGTTGGCTGGGTTGGCAGCAACAGTGCAGAATGAACTAACAAGCAAAAGAGAGACAGTCATAGATAGCTCACTGAGCTGTGGGGCAGGGGTTTGGGAAGGGGGCGATGTGATGCGATTGAGCAAGAAAGAGAACTCGTGGACAACAGTGTAGTGAGTGCAGATGGAGGAGGACAGGGAAAGTGGAGAGCACAGGGGGATAAATGGTGATGGATGAGACTTGATTTGGGGTGGTGAACACACAGGAGTGTACAGATGATGTGTTGTAGAATTGTTCATCTGAAACCTGTATAATTTTGTTAACCAGTGTAATCCCAATAAATTCAATTTTTTAAAAATCAGGTACATATAGAAAGAAAGAAAGAAAGAAAGAAAGAAAGAAAGAAAGAAAGAAAGAAAGAAAGAAAGAAAGAAAGGAGAAAAACACATGCAGTGCAGGACTCTCCCTGAAGTGCAGTGTGAGAGGCCCTGTGGAAATGGCAGCAAGGCTCAGGTTTTTGTTGTAGTTTTAATTTCAGCCAAATTAGCCACCTGGAGCCCTTCTTAGTAGGTATCTTCTTTCTCAGGGTTCACAATACTAAATGCAAAGAGCACCCCGCCAGGCTCTGTAGATATATTTACTACCTAATCTAATAAAAGAGAAACATGCAAATTGACTGCGCCTCTGCTACGCCCTAAGCCACACCCATCAGCCAATCAGAGAGACTATATGCAAATTCATGCAACTAAGATGGCAGCTGGCAGCCACAGAGCTGGAGCTAGCAGGAGGCTTGATTGCTCCAGCAATGGAGGAAGCCAAGCTTCCTGCCTGCCCTGGCCAGCTGTGGCCTCCGCTCAAGGCAACAGAGTTTCAATTATAGAAGATAAATAAATCCCAGATACTTGCTTCCAGCCAGCCTTGCTGGGAGCTTGGGTCGCTGGAGGCCATGGCCAGCCTGCAAACAGCCATTAGCCCCTCACCCAGGATGGCTACACCCTCATGAGGTGAGGATTCCTGCTGGGGGGCTTGGCCAGTCTACAAACAGCCATCAGCCAGGCTGGTCAGGCATCCCAGTGGGGACCCCTACCCTGAAGGGGCTGTGGCCAGCCTGCAAACAGCCTTCAGTCTCTCACCCAGGCTGGCCAGGCACCCCACCCTGATCTGGGACACCCTTCAGGGCAAACCAGCTGGCCCCCACCCATCCACCAGGCCTCTATCCTATGTAATAAAAGGTGATAAGCAAATTGACCCTAACAGCAGAACAACTGGGAATGACTGGTCACTATGACACACACTGACCACGAGGGGGCAAGACACTCAATGCAGGAGCTGCCCCCAGGTGGTCAGTGCACTCCCACAGGTGGAGCTCTGCTCAGCCATAAGCCAGGCTGACAGCAGCCAGCCAGTACAACAGTGGTGGGGGAGCCTCTCCTGCCTCCTCAGCAGCACTAAGCATGTCTAACTGCAGCTTAGGCTTGCTCCCTGCTAGCAAATGGACATCCCCTAAGGGCTCCCAGGCTGCCAGAGAGATGTCTGACTGCCAGCTTAGGCCCAATCCCCTGGGGAGCGGGCCTAAGCCAGCAGGTGGACATCCTCTGAGGGGTCCTAGACTGTGAGAGGGCACAGGCTGGATTGAGGGAAATTTTTGTGCACCAGGCCTCTAGTCCTATATAATAAAAGGCTAATATGCAAACTGTCCCCTCAACCAGGAGTTCAACCAGAAGTCTGACTGCTTGCAATGACATGCGCTGACCACCAGGGGACAGCACAGATCATGGTGGGTATCAGCCATATGGCACTGGCAGCTGACAGCAGTGGAGGTGCTGCTGGCCTCATTGGGCCCCGATGAGACTGGGATTGCGGTGGGATGATGGAGCAGGTGAGCAGGCAGTGCCAGGCCAAGGCAGGTGCAAGCAGGGGCCCAATCACCCCACTGATCACCCCACAGACAGCAACCAGCAGCGGCAGTGGGGTTGGGGCTACCGCCTGGCTCCCAGGCACTGAGGGAGCTGGATGGGGGCGGGGAGGGAGGAGCTGCTCTGATTGATTGCCCCACAGATGGCAACCAGCAGCTGGCAGGCCCTGATGGGGCCCCAGGCTGGAATGGGGAACTAGTGGTGGGTGGCAGCCACCAACCGCCCTTGGTGTTCAGGCAGGAAGCTGCGACCTCTTGCTGGCTACCTAGGGGTGGGGTGACTGATGGATGCGTGGTGAGAATGTGGAGTGTCCACTGAGCTCACTCTCACTCCCGCTGCTACCCTCCCCCAGGACGCCAGGGCTCACGCACTAGGGAAGCCCCCACACTTGCGAGGCCTCTTCCAGGTGAGCCGGGCCCCAAGGGCCGGTTGGGCTCCCCATGGGTTTGCGCGGGAGCCGGTCTGCGAGGCCATCCGGGAGAGAGCATGCTACGCCCTGGCCCATGGCGTCCAGTCTGCTCACTGCATCTCCACATGGGGACTCTGGCATCATGGCTCAGGCAGAGGTGGAGTCCGCGGGAACCTGGGAGCCCAGGATCTGCCCAGGGCCCAGACGTCAGCTGGGACCTGCCCTTCCAAACCAGGTGCTCTCGTTTCTATTGCCAGCCAGGCCCAGGAACAGCACCACTGCACAAATTTTATGCACCAGGCCTCTAGCCTACATATACAAAAGCCAAGCAACCAGAATGATGGGATGACTGGGACAACCAGAATGACCAGTTGCAATGATGCACACTGCAGTGCCCAACCAGCCCAATCAGGGCCCCAATTGCTCACTCCCCAACCTCCTGTGCCCCCCCCCCAACTGCCCAACTCAATTGGCCCCCATTGGGGCGGGTCAGCCAGATCTCACCCATGCACGAATTCGATTACCAGGCCTCTAGTAGATCTATAAAACAACATATTTAAACCTGAGAGTGTCACTGTTTTAGAATGTCTACCTCTGCTGCTTTTCCTTACTGTCTGCTTCTCCAGCCTTTCTCATCTCTCTCATACCTCAGGCCTCCTCTCCCCTTTGTCTCTGTCACCCTCTCTGATTATGGGACTAGTGCCACCACCTCACCTGTCACCCAGAGACTATTCTCCCCACTAGTGCCACCACCTCACCTGTCACCCAGAGACTATTCTCCCTGTAGGGGTCAGCAATCCTGCTAGTTTGTCAGCTTGTGTCATTTATTCACTTAGAAAACTCTAATGGCTCCCATGTCACTCATATAAAGGCTGAAGAATGTAAGCCATGTGACCACAGGGACTTTGCACTGTTTAGGTCAAAATTGTATCTCCAGCACATGAAGCTATTTCCTGGTACATTCTAGGGATTAAATTAATAATTGTCAAATGAATGAATGAAAGATAATTGTGTTAAAATTTAATTACATTACCGTATTTTCTGGCATATAAGATGACTTTTTAACCCAGGAAAATCTTCTCAAAAGTCAGGGATCATCTTATATGCTGGGTGTCATCTTATAGGGCAGGTGCTGAAACTTCTGAGCCAGACTGGAAAATCTGCGCTAGCCACATACGGTGGGGGGAGCTCAAAAACAGCCGCACTCCATTCATTTTAATGGAGCTGGATGGAGACCGCAAGTGTCTCCAGTCCGCTCCTTTTTGTGCCGCATATGGTCTCTGTCCAGACTTTTTAACCCAGGAAAATCTTCTCAAAAGTTGGGGGTCATCTTATACGCCCAGCAGTCTTATACACTGGAAAAATATGGTACATAAAAGCTCTAAAAGGAAAACAAAAAAAGTTAGGAAATATTTTATTACATGTAACTACTGTACATTTCAGTTCATAAATTTATTTCAGTGGGAAAAAATGTGTGTGTGCTTATTGCACCGCCTGTATATTAGTTTTCTATCATCTAATCTAATAAAAGAGTAATATGCAAAATGACCGTCACTCCGAGACACCTAAGCCATGCCCCCCCAGCCAAGCCACACCCCCAAGCCAATCAGAGCAGCTCTATGCAAATTAACCAAGCCAAGATGGAGGCCGGCAGCCATGGAGCTAGAGTAAACAGCAGGCTTCCGTTGCAACTGCCTGCCTAGGCTGGCTGAGCCTCTGCTCATGGTAACAAAGTTTCAATTATAGAAGATAAATAAACCCCAGAAACCTGATTCCAGCCAGCCTCGCTGGGACATTGAGTCAATGGAAGCCTGAAAGCCTGAAAACAGCCCTCAGCCCCTCACTCAGGCTGCCCAGGTACCCCTGTAGAGACCCGAACCCTGAAGGGACTGTGGGCAGCCTGAAAACGGCCCTCAGCCCCTCACCCAGGCTGGCCACACCCCAATGGGGTGAGGGTCCCCACTGGGTGGGGCTTGGCCAGCCTGCAAACAGCCATCAGCCCCTCACCAGGCACACCAGCAGGTGAACATCCTCCGAGGGGTCCCAGACTGCGAGAGGGCACAGGACAGGCTGAGGAACCCCCCCTCCGGAGTGCACAAATTTTTGTGCACTGGGCCCCTAGTATATAATAAAAGCCTAATATGCTAAGTGTCCAGTCAACCAGTCGGTCATTTGACCAATCAAAGAGTAATATACTAATGATATGCTAAGGCCACTCAACCACTTGCTATGACGTGAACTAACCACCAGGGGGAAGACCGTCCCACCAGTAGGTTAGCTTGCTGGTGGGGTCCGGCTGACTGGGACTGAGCAAGACGGGCTGGACACACCCTGGAGCCCTCCTGTGGTCCCTCCCCAGCTGGCCAACCTCCCTTGTCTCTCCCCAGCCCCAATTATGCATCAATAGGGTCCCTTGGCCTGGCCTGCACCCTCTTACAACCTGGGACCCGTCAGGGGATATTGGAGAGCCTGTTGTCAGGCCAGACCAAGGAACCCCATTGAATTCATGCACCGGGCCTCTAGTTACTGTATAAAAATTACCACAACTTAGTGGTTGAAAACAGCCCCCATTTATTTGCTTACAGTTGCTTAGTGAGAAATACAGGTGCAATGTGGTGGGTCTTCTGGTCAGGGCCACAAGCTGTGTCCTCATCCCAAGCTCAGGACCTTCTCTAAGCTTATAGAGAGATTGTTGGCAGAATTCAGTTTTTTTCCAGTTGTAGATATGAGGTCCCTGTGTCAGCAAGGAAGAGCTGGAGGGTGGGAGAGCTGCTTCTAAGACCAAGTTCCCACCATAGTCTTTACCATTCTCAAAGCCCCCAGTGGAGAAAACCTCTCACACTGAATTCCTCTCTCACTTGGAACCTCTTTGCTCAGGAGGAACCCCAGTTAGCACTAACCTGATTAGGACACTCCCACGCAGGGTAGTCTTAAGGTCAACTGATTTGAGACTAGTAACGTCTATAAAATCCCTGACATACATTAGGGTTTGCTTGAATAACTGGGGAAGATAAACAGCTAGGGTGGTTATTGGGGACCATAGAATCAGTTCTTCCTTTAATGTTTATTTGGGATAATGGTGTCAATTAAAATTCAAAGAAATAGATTTTTTGAATGATAATAAAATACACATCCTGCCTATTAACTCTGAAAATTCCTAAGTCTCAAATCCAAATTACATGTTTAATATAACCAATTTAAAGCAAGTGAAAGTTAAAGCACAATTGTTCGTTCTCTCTTTGGATACTGTATTAGTTATGTACTGCAGCCGAACAAACTACCCAAAACCTAGCAGCGCACAGCATCGAATGTGGGTTACCGCTCCTGGTTTCCCAGGCTCAGGAAGCCAGGGGAGGTTCCCGGGTGCTTCTGGTGAAATCTTTGGGATTCTTTTATTTTATTTATTTTTTAAATATATTTTTATTGATTTCAGAGAGGGAGACAGAGGGAGGGAGAGATAGAAACATCAGTGATGAAAGAGAATCATGGATCAGCTGCCTCCTGCAGGACCCCCACTGGGGATCGAGCCAGAAACTGGGCAAGTGCTCTGATCAAAAACTTCCCATGGTGGGCACTGGCACCAGGCGGTACAGCATGGAGCCACCGGGGTAGACCCACAGCAGCTCTGGCGCAGAAGGCAGTGGACTCCGGACGGCAGGGCCCGTGTTCTGGTGCAGAGCGGCTGTTGTGAGGACAAAACGGTGCACTGAGTGCAGCCGCGCTCTGGCTCAAGCCCAGGCCCTGGTGACTGGCGAGCTGGAGAAGTGGCAGGACCTCCCGGCCTGGTGCATGGTGCACCTGCAGCATCGACAAAGCCAAAGTTTCAATAGATGCCGGGAGTAGAGCCAGGGGAGGCAGCTGTGTGACCAAGTGTGTAGATGCCCACACAAACCTCCTTCCACCTGTGACCAGAGATGAAGGCGTCTCCCCCTTCCTTTCAGAAACAGACACCTTTGCCATTGGCCATTGAGACTGCGGGCAGGAGACAATTTAAAAAGGAGAATGAGAATGTTGGTCTTTTAAGTGAGTTTTATGAAAGGAAATAGAGGATGGCAGCAAGTTTAAAGCATATGTCATTTGCCTCTGGACTCTGGTTCCCTGTGTTTTAATCCTAGGAAGTGAAATAGAAAAACATTGGTGCTAAAATTTGGGTCATAGACTTTTGAGGGCCTAAGTGTTATGTGGCAAGAGCTTGTCTTGGCAGCTTGCTCAAACCCAGCCAGAGCCCTCTGAGGTCCTGGCAGGCGGGCTGGCTCCAACCCTGCCGAGCCCTGGAGAGGTGGGGAGAGGGGTTTGTGTATGCTGCCAGCTCCTGCTCACCAGAGGCACCGTCACACCGTTCCCAAACGCTGTACAACAAAATCCATGAGGTCACTGCTTAGAAGGGAAACCCGTTTCCGGGTGTTTGTTTTGCTGGTTTTGTTCTAGATGCAAGAGCGAGAATTGATTTAAGATGTGGAGTTGGGAGAGGTCGTTTGGGTAAGAACTTTGGCAGCTTCTGTTGGGACCGGGATGTGCATGTCTTGAGTCTCACAGGTTACATCATTAAGCCTGAGACCCTCCGTCACAGGACAGGTGATGTCACACCGGGGACAGAGGCAGGCTGTCCTCACCGGCTGCTCTGATGGGCCTGAGCCTGTGCACAGCAGTGACAGACAGCCTAGCCTGGCGCCCTCCCTCCAAGGGAAGAGACAGGACAGCCTAGCCTGGCGCCCTCCCTCGAAGCGCAGGGGTCTTGATTGCTCTGAATACCCGCATCCAGGAGTGAACGAACAGTGAAAGGGGAGCTGTCGGCTGCGTACCTGAGAGTGTGGGCAGCACCACGTGGGGGGAAGCCTGGTTTTCAGGAGTGAAACCTAAGCAGTGCGGCTTGCTCAGCCCCTGACCTCTCTGAGCGCTCGGGAGACCATCCCATGGCAACAGGAAGGACGTGGGGGGAAGCAAGCAACCTGGGGGAGCTCTGGCTCTTTTAGACCAAAAGAGGGGCAGCCCCCCAGGAGCGAATGCCACTTTGCCTGAGGCCTTGGCAACAAGCAGTGCACGCAGCTCTGGCTCCTCCCGCTGTTGACAAGACGTTGCCCTTTTACCCATTTATTACTAGAAATGATAAGAGGGGCTGTCTGGCTGCTGTTTCCGGACTGTAACATATTTCCCTAATGGTCTGGTTTTAAAAAATAAGGTTTAATTTTTCCTTCAAAAAACTCCAAACAAACAAGAGTCTTGGATCAAATGACTTCACAGGTGAATCTTACCAAACATTCAAAAAAGAACACACACACCAGTGCTTCTCAGACTGTTCCACAAAATTCAAGAGGAGGAAAGACTCCCAAGCTCTTTTGAAGAACTCAGCGTAATGCTAATTTCAAAACCACATACAGATACTAGAAAGAAAGAACATCATAAGCTAATATTCCTGATGAGCATGGATGCAAAAATCCTTAACAAAATATTCACAGTGGCCCAGCCGTCATGACTCAGTGGTTGGGCGTTGACCTATGAACCAGGAAGTCACAGTTCAATTCCTGATCATAGCACATGCTCTAGTTACTGGCTCGATCCCCAGTGAGGGTCCTGCAGCAGGCAGCTGATCCATGATTCTCTTTCATCACTGATGTTTCTATCTCTCCCTCCCTCTGTCTCCCTCTCTGAAGTCAATAAAAATATATTTAAAAAATAAATAAAATAAAAGAATCCCAAAGATTCCACCAGAAAACTACTAACACTGATAAATAAATTCAGTAAAGTAGTACGATACAAAATAAATATTCAAAAATCAATTGCTTTTTTTTTTTTTAATCCTCACCCGAGGATATTTTTCCATTGACTTTAGAAAGAGTGGAAGGGGGAGAGAAAGAAAGAAACATCAATGTGAGAGAAACACATTGACTGGTTGCCTCCTGCACACGCCCTGACCAGAGCCCAGGCCAGGGAGGAGCCTGTAACTGAGGGATGGGTCCCCAATTGGAATCGAACCTGGGACTATCAACTGAGTCAAACTGGCTAAGGCATCAGTTGCATTTTTATACACCAACTAGAGGCCCGGTGCACAAAATCTGTGCACTTGGGAGGGGTCCCTCAGCCCAGCATGTGCTCTCTTGTGGTCCAGGAACCCTTGGGGGATGTCCAACTGACAGCGGGGAGCAGGCCTAAGCTGGCAATTGGATATGCCTCTTGCAGTCCGGGACCCCTCACTCCTTACCACCTGCCTGCTTGTTACCCCTTGGCTCACTGCTATTTAGTGCTGCCTCAAAGGCGGGAGAGGCTTCCATCACTGCCACTGTGCTTGCCAGCCATGATCCTGGCTTCTGGTTGAGCAGACCTCCCTCTGTGGGAGTGCACTGACCATCAGGGAGCAACAACTTCATTGAGCGTCTGTCCCCTGGTGGTCAGTACAAGTCATAGTGACCAGTTTATTCCACTGTTCGATCAATGTGCGTATTAGTCTTTTATTATATAGGATAAGGAACTATCACAAAGGGCAACTGAGAAAACATTTCCATTTACAAAGTCATAAAAAAAATTACCTAGGAAAAAATTTAACCAAGAAGGTAAAAGACCTATAAATAATGTATAAGATACAAAAGAAAGAAATTCAAGATTCAAATAAATGGAAGCATATACTGTGCTCATAAATAGAAAGAATTAACATTATTAAACTATCCTCACTACCTAAAGCAATGTGTGATTCAATGCAATTTCTTTCCAAATAAACAATGGTGTATTTCACAGAACTAGATAATCCAAAAATAATCCAAAAATTTATATGCAATCATTAAATGTGATGGGTTAAATGTAACTTTGCTCTCTAGCCTGCTCTAGCCGCTTGAATAATGAGGAAAATAACCTTAGCTGTCTGACCTTGTAGGCCAGAGACTAGATACGCCCATACTCTCATGCCATGCCAGATGTACTTTTTAATTGAATAGAACTGTGTTGTTTTCAAGGCCACCAGCGAGATAACCAATAACGAGTTAAAAGTCATTGGGGAATTTTCAAATCTGTTTTCCCAGCCAAGCCCCCAGTTACAGTTCTCTGTAAACTCACAAGATATCAAGTCAAGGCCCTGATGATGTTTGTGGTTTCTGTGAATAAAAGCTTGCCTAGCACCAAGGTCGGGACTGCTGCAAGTGAAGGGCTCCCCGCATGGGAGAGGCTTGCAGTCGTCCACTGGTCAGTGCGATAAATCCTCGCTTGCTGCTTAAGACCTAATTGGAGTCGGTGGTCTTATTCTCACGAATGTTGGTCCACAACATGAAAACCTCAAACAACCACAGCATCCTGAGGAAGAACCAAGTGGGAGGAATCATGCTACCTAATACTAAACTGTTACAGGCCCCGCTCACCAACACCAGAGAAGTGTTAGGGGACAGGACAGCCCCTGAGGCCGTGGGAGACGCTGTCCCCAACCTCGATCCTTGTGTTCTCAGGTAGACAATTCATACGGGAGACCTTGCCTGTGTTGTGAAAAGCCAAAGCCAGTGAAGCGTGCGCCTGTGCATCTGGCTTCAGCAGTGCAGCGGGGCGCTCAGCTGATCTGAAGAGAGAGTTGGGTGGGGCCCAGGGCGTTACACACCCTCCTGTCTACAGGCCTCACAGCTCCCCTGCGGACTACGCTGGTGCAGAGTAATGCTCAAGGTCCCTTTTGACGCTGTCATGTTCTTCCCAGAGTTCATAAGAGTCACCTGGCAACTTAATCCTGACAAACCCGAGGCTCCTGCTCATGGCTCCCTCCCCCCACTTTCCCCATGCTCTCCGCAGGGAGGTTCTTAACCCTTTGCTCCTTGGTTGGCTAGTCACAAGGTGGCTGTGAATTGCCGTGCTGCTTGGCCTTGGTTTTTGGGTTTTGGGGGGGGGGGGTTAGTTTACATTTTTATTTATTTCATTTTATTTTTAAATACATTTCTTTATTGATTTCAACGAGGAAGGGAGAGGGAGGGAAACAGAAACATCAATGATGGGAGAGAATCATTGATCAGTGCCTCCTGCACGCCCCCTACCAGGGATGTGCCCTTGGCCAGAATGGAACCTGGAACTCTTCAGTCCACAGGCCGACGCTCTATCCACTGAGCCAAACTGGCTAGCGCTGCTTGGCCTTGTTTTGACTTTCCTGACTCAGTGTCCCTCTTCCTCTTGTCCTGGAATCCTGTAACATTCCCCCTCAGAGACTGCCATCCCTAGAATCTTTTAGGGTTGATGAGGGGGAAAAGTCTGTCTTCCGTACTTCATGCTGTTAAGGGTGTAGACCTCCGTGCGTTAGGTGGGGAAGCTCTTCCTGGGTGACCTCAGGGAGACCCGGGATGGGATCCGAGCCTGGAACAGAGAGGCCTTGGATTCTTCCACAGTGGGGATGAGTGGGACCCGCTCGGCGTCACTGTCTTGACTGGAGTTGTGGTTTCCTAGAGGTGACGAACTTGATAAGAAGGTTAGTGGACAATTACGTGAAGGCCCAGCCGTTATATTATTTACCGTAACCGGGTTTTGTGTCTCGAAAAGGAGCCAGGAGCTTGAGGTCTCAGGTTGAGGTTGCTGTGGGGCCTTGCAGGAAATAGGGTTAATGTGAGAGGAGTGGTAACTTCCCCTTTAGGTGTTGTTTTTATTCTTGGGAGACAGATGAGCAAGGGACACCTCGACCCTGGAGGGTTGGGGGCAGCGGCTGACTGGAGTCCTTTCCTTAGTTCACTGGGCCCCTCGGCTCCTCTCCTTTGTCCTCATTTGCTTAGTCTGATTGACTCAATTAGGGTTCTGATTTGGGATCGTATCTCCCCCTGGTCTGCAACTGTGATGTTGACTATGATGACCATAAACCCTTATAACTTGTAGTAGGCGTTGATTTTTATCTGTAGTGCAGCAGTGGAAGAGAACAATTTATAAATTATTCTAAGTTACAAGTCAGTGTCGGTCACTACACCCCTGAGAATTTACTGGAGTCCTCAGAAAACCAACCCAGGTTTTCTTTGTAAAGGGCCACAATACCTGGGCTTTTGTGGGACAGTAACAAATGGTTTTGGGGAAAAAATTAAAGAGAGCTTTTTGCCTTTCCATTTGTTCCTTTATTAAATTTGCACAGACCTCTGTGACTTACATGGACTTTCTGTGACTTATACAAGCCCTCTGCAATTTGTATAGTCCCTCTTAGTTTGTTTCTTTTTAAAACACTTGGCTTGGGCATTTCAGAGGCCTTGGTTTAAAAGTACCTTTTCTTCTTTACTTTTACTTTTACAAGGGGAGGAGAGAGGAGTGCCCCCCACTTAGACAGATGTGAGGTGTCCTCCCTAAGACAAAGAGTGAGGTTCCCAAGGCTGCAGCCTGGGGGTAGAGTGAAAGGGAGCACTGAGGATGTTGCTCCCCCTGGCCCCCAGACACCTCTGCAAGGCCCTTACTCACGCAAGGACATTCAAGGTTCTCAGACCAGAGGGAGGAATTTGCCTCATCGATCTTCGGAGCTTGGGTGGGGCCCAAGCACTCATTTGATTCTATTCTCAATTTTCCGTCCCCGAGCACAGGCCTAGTATGTTTTGCAAGTTTTTGTTACACTGCAGCCCCCTGAACCCAGTGGCAAAACAGAAGAAGATGCCTAAGTAACTGAACTCACTAGATCCAACTGTGAAGACAGCTGTGCAGCTGAGTTACCTGTCAGCAGCCTGCCTCTGACCCGAAGCACGCTCTCTGATCTGAGTCTGGCACCTCTCACTGACCCCAGAAAGGCGCTCCTGGACAGGACAGCCCTCTGAGTCGGTGGGAGAAGGCTGTCCCCAACCTCGAGCCTTGTCTTCTCATATAAATGTGTTGTATTTATTTATCTTTAAAATATATATATTTTTTTACTTATTTCAGAAAGAAAGGGAGAGAGAAACATTAATGATGGCAGAGAATCATTGATCGGCTGCCTCCTGCATGCCCCACGCTGGAGATTGAGCCCACAACCCAGGTATGTGCCTTGACTGGGAATCGAACCATAACCTCCTGGCTCAACCACTGCGCCACACCAGCCAGGCTCACATAAATGAATTTATATGAGAGACCCTGACTGTGTTGTGAAAAGCTAATTTATTAAAGCAATTAAAACATGCACCTTTATTGAAGAAGCCAAGTAAGCAAACCTATACAACTGCCAACGATGTGGAGAAAGGGAACCCTCGTGCACTGCTGTGAGAATGCAGACTGGTGCAGCCACTACAGAAAACAGTATGAAGTTTCCTCAGAAAAGTAAATATGGATCTGCCATTTGACCCAGTGACCCCACTTCTAGGAATATATCCTAAGAAACCCGAAACACCAATCAGAAAGAACATGTGCACCCCTGTGTTCATAGCAGCACATTTTACAATAGCTGAGATCTGGAAACAGCCCCAGTGCCCATCAGTAGATGAGTGGAGAAAAAGCTGTGGGACATTTACACCAGGGAATACTATGCAACAGTAAAAAAAAGGAAGATCTCTTACCCTTTTGATCAGCTTGGCGGGACCTGGAGAGCATCATGCTAAGTGAAATAAGCCAGTCAGAGAAAGACAAGTATCACATGATCTCATTCATATGTGGATCTAATGAACAACATAAACTGATGAACAGAGTGGATCAGAGACATGGAAGCCTGGAACAGAGTGTGGAATCTCGGAGGAAAGGTGGTGGAGGGTGGTTTGGTGGGAAATAATCAACCAAAGACTTTGTATGCATCACCCATGGACACAGGCAATAGAGGGGTGAGGAGCAGGCTGGACGGCGTCAATGGCAGAAAAAAGGAGATATATGTAATACTTTCAACAATAAAGATTAAAAAAACAACAAAAGACAATTAAAAAAAAAAAAGATGTACTGCCCAGCTGGTGTGTTTCGGTGGTTGAGCATCCACCTATAAACCATGAGGTCAGGGTTCAATTCCCAGTCAGGGTACATGCCAGGTTGCAGGCTTGAAGCACAATAGGGATCATGTAGGAGGCAGCTGATCAATGATGCTCTCTCCCTCCCTCTCCCTTCATCTCTGAAATCAATAAACATATATTTTTTAAAGGATGTACTGATTGGTTAGTTACAAAATAGTCTCAGGAGGTGAAGTAACAGCACAGGGAATCTAAACTAATAAAAGCGAAATATTAAAATTAACCGTTTCTCCGAGACAGGTAAGCCACGCCCACCAGCCAATCAGAGCGCTGTATGCAAATTAGCCCAGCCAACATGGAGGCCGCCACTCACGGACCTGAGTAAAGGGCCGTTTCCATTGCGGCAGGAGCGAAAGTGAAGCTGCGCCCGCTCAGCTCAGCTTCGATTAAACTGGCTCTAGCGAAATACAGCTTTGAAACAATGTAACAATCATAGAATCCTCGGGAGCTGAAGGAAAGAGCAGCCGGAGCCTAACCAGTAAAAGTAACAATTGTGTCATTATAGACGCTGCAAGGTGAAGCAGAGGAGGCTTCAGTTAGAAGGCCGCCTTAAAGGAACAGTGTATCAATTATAGAAGATAACCCCAGGCCTTAAAGGAACAGCATCAATTATAGGAGAAAAACCGCAGAAACCTGCGTCCAGCCAGCCTTGCTGGGACTTTGGGTCAATGGGAGCTGTGGGCAGCCTTAAAGCCCGTTACCCAGGCTGGTCAGGCACGCCAGCAGGTGGACATCCCCCGAGGGGTCCCAGACTGCGAGAGGGCACAGGCCGGGCTGAGGGACCTCCCGAGTGCACAGAGCGGCTGCAGGGCGGGACAGCGCAGGACCCAGGACCCGTGAGTGGGAAAGAGGCGGCAGGGTTGGAGGGCACCGGGAAGCGGGTAAGAGGCGTCAGGGGTCGGTGGCCTGCTTGGTGGGCTTCCCAGGACCTTTGCAGAGCATCGGGGAGCGGGTAGGAAGTGGCAGGGGGTCGGCAGCCTGCTTGGTGGGCTTCCCAGGCCCTTTGCAGAGCATCGGGGAGCGGGTAGGAGGTGGCAGGGGGTTGGCGGCCTGCTTGGCAGCTGTCCTGGCCCTTGGAGGGGCATCGGGGAGCGGGAAAGAGGTGGCAGGGGGTCGGCGGCCTGCTTGGCAGCTGTCCAGGCCCTTGGAGGGGCATCAGGGAGCGGGAAAGAGGTGGCAGGGGGTCAGTGGCCTGCTTGGTGGGCTTCCCAGGCCCCTTGCAGGGCACCAGGAAGTG
>PVJC01040286.1:0-15869 GCA_004026665.1 Murina feae
CAAAAAACAGGCTGTGAATTTCTGGGCCTCTTTCACCTAAAGGCGCCCTTGACTAATTCAGTCCGAAGCTCAGAGGGGGGTGCTGGGTCCTTTGCTGAGGCTGCAGGATGAACAGGGACCAGGGGGAGGTTAGAGGCCTGGGGAGGGAGGGGCTGGTGGGAGCCTCAGCTCTGTTTCTGAATCACCTGGGCTTTTAGAAACACCGGTTTCCAGGCCCCTCACTAAGCATTGATTCTGTGCCCTGGCTTGGTAATTGGCATCAATATGTATATTTAAGGCCCCCAGAGGAATCCTTGTCTGCAGCTGGGTTAGGCATCACCAGTAGGGCCTGTGTGGCCTTGATAAATGTCTTCACTTTATTCTGCGTGAGAAGGGCCCTTCCCAGGGGGTTGAGCTGGGGGTTTGCAGTGGGACTTGCTTTTAGAGGTGCTGTGTGCAGAGCATCCTGGGGAGGTGGGGACACATTCCAGGGAGCTGTCACAATCCAGGTGTCCACTGTGGATGGGTCCACGCATCAGGGCAGGGAGTGGTGGCTTCAGGTATCCTTATACCTGATTCCTCCAATTGGCCACTATTTAAAACTGGTGGCTGGAGAGAAAGGACCTGAACCAGGATGTCCAAGCCACCACAAGCCAGTTTTGTCATTTCCTGAGATTGGGGAAAACCAAGGGACAGGAAGGTGGGCCTGTGGGATCAATAATCCAGTGTGGATGTGGACGTATTCAGTTTGAAGGATCCAGGTCAGAAGGTGAACAGCCGGGTGGGAGTGAAGGAAGCTGAGCCCATGCATGCAGAGGGTCCATCTCCACACACCACCCTTAGAAGCAGGAACCTCAGGCTGCCCCTACCTCTGCTTCCAAGTTTATGAAATAAGATGTAACTGTCATTTCAGCGTGAATGTGGGCTTAGGTGTATTGCTTCCTTTGAGAAAAACAAAGCAGCAAGCAAGTCACTAACCTCAGTACAGTGAGTCCTCACCTTTGTAGGTTCTTGGAACCTGCGATTTTAAGTGTATCAACATAGAAGGAAGCCACGTGTACCTTAAGATAATTGATATAAACAAGAATTAAGTTTCTACAGCATATTTCTAGTCACAAAAAACATTAAACTTCTAAATAAAATCCCAAACATTTTTAATAGTAAAACATTGAAATAAATTGGTGCTACATATATATGTGAGAAACATGAGTAAACGTGAATAAGATCATTATATCCTCATCCTCTCATACCAATTCATGGTCATGAGTGTCCAGAGTCTCTCCCAGCAGCTCTGGAAAAGGTGTGACCCACCCTGGTCAGAAAACACATCCATCACAAGGCCCCTCAAAGGCAGTCATTCGGATGGGGAAAATGCCTATAGCTGTTTAACTGCACCTTGGGACAAAGGAGTAGATCAGTCAATGGAGAAAACCCACACACGTAGACATTGGGAGAACTTTGCAGAGACCTGGCCCCAGCCAGGAAGCACTTATTTTCATCAATGTTATATCTAAAGGACGTTACTCCAGGACCTGCTGCACTCAGGGAAGTAGGCAGTTGACCCCTGAATTGTGCTCTGTGAGGCAAAGCACTGAGGCTCAAGGTCGTCTGAAAGAAATTTTAGAGCTGCCTGACCCCTGAAGGCTCCACTCTGACCTCTCGCCTCTTCTGGGACCTGAGGGACCTTCTTCAGAGGCCCCCTGGGGTCAGAAGGTCTGGAGGTCCCTGGCAATCAATAAGCCAGGAGCTCAGGAAGATGGTCAGGTGACTACCCCAGGCTCTGTTCCTGACAGCAGTTATAGTCAGGGCATTCTGTCTTGATCTGTTGGGGTAGCTGACCCAGGATCCCACAAATGGGGGCCTCTAAGGGGCAGATGTTGAGTTGTCACTCTTCTGGAGGCTGAAAGTCCAGATCCAAGTGCTAACAAGGTGGGACCACTTTCTGGTTGCAGAGAAAGTTCTCTCCCTGTGTCTTCATATGGTGAAAGGGGCGAGGACGTCTCTGGCTTCTCTCTATGAGGCATTAACCACAGCATAAAGGCTTTCCCCTGAGCCTCATCCCCTCCCATAGGCCCATGTGCTCACACCATCACCAATTCAAGACGGTATACCTGAATTGGGGGACACAAACATTCAGCCTGTAGCACCCACCCAATTCCAGGAAAAGCTTCATGTGGTCTCAAGCAGTCCCAAAGGAATTAAATTATATCCTTCACACCCCCAGTAAATTCCACTTTTCAGTGTCCATGATCAAGAGAGCAGCACAAATTGAAATTTAAAAAACTGAATCAGGAAAATTGCCAGTGAGCTCCGGGTAAAAGCAGTTTGACTGAAACGGCCCTTGAGGATGCCACCGTGTCTTCAGAAAGCTGGTTCCCTAGGATTCACTAACTGGTGACATTTTGCCTGACACAGTGAAGAACTGGCATGTTAAGGTCACCTCATGAACTAACAATTCCATTTGTGAGAGAAAACTAGGCGTCCAGTGCACAAAAATTTGTGCACTCGAGAGGTCCTCAGTCCGACCTGTGCCCTCTCGCAGTCTGGGACCCCTCGGGAGATGTCCACCTCCTGGCATGCCTGGCCATCCTGGATGAGGGGCTGATGGTGTGAGTGTGGACTCTCACACCATTGGGGTGTGGCCAGCCTGGGTGCGGGGCTGAGGGCCATTTTCAGGCTGCCCACAGTCCCTTCAGGGTTCAAGTTCCTACTGGGGTACCTGGACAGCCTGGGTGACGGGCTGAGGGCTTTATTCAGGCTTTCAGGCTGCCCACAGCTCTCATTGACCCAACATCCCAGCAAGACTGGCTGGAAGCAGGTTTCTGGGGTTTATTTATCTTCCATAATTGAAACTGTTGTTTTAAGCTGAGGCCTAGGCAGGTAACGAAGCCTCCTGTTGGCTTCAGCTCCGTGGCTTCTATAATTGCAACAATGTTGCCCTAGTAGAAGCCCAGATGGCCTAGGCAGGCAATTTCCTCCATCCCTGGTGTAACAGAAGCCTCCTGTTTACTCTAGCTCCATGGCTTCTATAATTGCAACTATGTTGCCTGAGCAGAGAGAGGCCCAGCCAGCCTAGGCAGACAGTTTACTCCTGGTGCAACAGAAGCCTGCTGTTTACTCTAGCTCCATGACTGCTGGCCTCCATCTTGGCTGGGTTAATTTGCATACAGCTGCTCTGATTGGCTGATGGGCATGGCTTAGGCATCCTGGTGAAATGGTTAATTTCAATATTACTCTTTTATTAGATTAGATACTTCTCTTATGATGCCCAATTACAGTCACAGTTCCATGCTGCCACTTAGACACGTTCACCTGTTCCTAATACTCTCACTTCATTTTAGTTCACTAGTGATTTGTATATTCCATCACCTGTTACCTTTTTCATGTATTTTCTAGAAGGCACCAAAGGGGAAATATGAGTGAAATGTAAAACATATACAAACCTTTTTAGGCATTAAACTGTTTTATTCATGAAATACTGTTTTGAAAGCAATGCTGCACAATTTGGTGACAAACACCCTAATCTAGTTCACTGGACACCAACATTCTGCAGAAATGTGGGTTAGAAGCAGCCATTTCCTACCAAAGCAGTAAGCAGTGCTTCATGTGTTTCATAAACAGACATTCCTGGAGCCCTGCCCAGGTGACAGGCCCTGAATCTGGCAGCTCAGCCTGGAGCAAATCTGGAGATGAGCAGGTTAGGCCCCCAGCATGGGATCTCTGATGGACAGGTGCTGAGCCTCTGTGAGCCTCAGTTTTCATATTCTTACCTGCTTGGCTCTTTCCCTGGATGTCAGAATTCTACAAATACCAATCTAAGGACTGGTGGTTTATCTGAAGCTCCCACCTTTGCCCTCTAGGACTGCCATCTGCTATTGCCCAGTGTGGTAAGCAATTATTGCAGCCTTTTATTAATCTGGACAAGCAACTTTAGTTCTCAAATTCCCATCTTTGATGGAATATAACAAAGCTCCTTCAAGGTCATGTGACATTTTAAGGTACTCTTATGTCCCAAAGCAGGTAGCCACTGGTCAAAGCAGAATCACAATTGTGGCCTGTGTGCGGGAATACAGCAACTTGCTCTCATTTCTGTGTACAATATAACATCAGAATCCTATATCATAAAAAGCTAATATGCTAATGGTCATGACGCCCTCACGCCCTAACAACCAATTAGCAGGAGGCTAGGTGCATGGCAGGTGTGGGTGGGAGGGGTTTCATGCACGGCGAGGTCCATACGGGTGGCTAGGGACTTGAAGCTGCATTCCTGCCCAGCAGGGCTTCATGGGAGTGGGGCTGGCTGGGTCTGGATCTCTTCCCTTTTAATGTGCATGAATTTCAGGCACTGGGTCACTAGTGATTTTCAAAAAGTGGCCTTGTATAACACCTTTTTAATGTTTTCCTAGAAAAAAAAATGACACCAGGGCTTCAAGCAATTCCCCTATACCTTAAACAAAAAAATATTATCCTTTGTATTATTTCAAGCACAGAATAACAATATTTCAATAATCAAAATGTTCAAAATAAACTGATGAACAAAATAGATCCAGTGTATTACATGTAATACACTGACTTATTTCAGAGGGAAGATGGTGTGGGGGTAGGGGTAGGGGTGGGGATGGGAAGAGATTAACCAAAGAACTTAAATGGATATATGCATAACCCATGGATACAAACAATAAGGGTAGTGAAGGCCTGGAGAGGGGGCTAGAGAGGGATAAAGGGGGTCAATGTGATGGGGAAGGGGACATTTGTAATACTTTCAATAATAAAGAGAATCTTTTAAAAGCACTTTACAGATTTTTTAAAAATATATATATAAGCCCCATTCTGATCACCCCCCTCTTTTCCCCCACTGATGTACAGCAGACACAATTTCAGGTTGTAAATTTCACTTAATGACATTTCTATATAGTTTACTAATTTTCTTTAGAAAAGTACGTTACATCTGTGATCAGTAAGGATATGTTGACACTATTGCTGCAATTGCTAAGTTAAAATATACAAAAAAAACTAAACATCTTAAGAGAGATGTTCTAAAGTGAATCTTTTAATCCTGATTGCATTTTAGACCTGATTTTCTGCAAAAAGCAGTGAACATTTTGATTTTTAAATTTACCAGTAAACTTCCATCTTTGAAATTCCTGAAAAAGATTGGGAGGTTTTTCTTTTCACCAGTTCAGCTATAATGAACTTTGTTTTCGTTATTAACATCTTTGCTGAAATTGCCAGATCTGGATGCTTTTCATGATTAATTTAGATTTGTAATTGGAGCCTAAATGGCATAGTTGTGAGTTCCTAGCTGAGCCTCTATTGACAGCTGTATATAGAACAATGTACCAATGGAAAAGGCTTAAAACAATAGCCTGAAGCAATTACCTGGCAATAACCACCCAGAAACTGCCACACCTGCCTCCCATCCATCCTTATTAACAAGCCCAATTCAAAATCACAAATGGTGGGAAACAAACTAACCATTTCCAGCTGGTCCATGCAGCTGTCAAAGCTGACATCTCTGAGATGGGAGACCTGAGTTCACTACAACCTGCAAATTTGTGTGTGAAAGCCCAGAACTTTCTTTATCTGTTTTGTTGAGACCAAAATGGTTTTATTTCCAACATGCAAGGGTCCACCATGGTTTCTGAAGTGGGAAAAGAAAACTTTATTAAGCAAGTTGAGCAGTCCAGATAAGAATCTATAATAATAAAAGCATAATATGCAAATTAACCAAATGACAGAACAAACCATCCAGATGACCATGCTATGACAGGCACTGGTGCCAGGCCAGCCAAGGCAGGTACTATGCGATTGGTCTGGGGAGCCCCTGCCATTGCCCCACAATCACCCCATAGCGAAAGGCTCAGGCCACCCTCTGCAGGGCTATCAATGTGCTGGGCGGAGGGGGCTCCACAATCAATCGCCCCACAGAGGGAGGCCCAGGACAGCAGCCAATGATGCTGTGGTGGGTTACAGGGTTGACCAGTGATCACCCTGAAGAGGGAGGCCCAGGCCAGCCAAGTGATTGCACCCCATTCCTGTTGCCTGCAGAGGGAGGCCACTGCTGTTGGGGGAGAGGGGCAGCACTGCATATATGGCAAGCAGTGGCAGGGCTGGGGTGGGGCCAGCTGCTGGTAGCCAGAAGCAGGAAAGCCGTGACAGGCCCTGATACCAGCCAGGCCTAGGGTCACTACCTGTGGGGTCCTGGATTGCAAGAGGGCACAGGCTGGGCTGAGGGACAACCCCCTGCATGCATTTCAAGCACCAGGCCTCTAGTTTTTAATATTTTGAGAGCATTTTTGTATTCCTGATATAATCTACAGAATTATTGTCTCCTCTTTGCTTAGGGTTCAGGAACATGACTATCTGGTACAGCAGAGAAGCAAGTATGGTTCCCCTTGTCTTCCCAGCTGGGAGGATTGCCACTCATTGTCTGAGGGAGCATTGGTGTGTGGGAGTGTTCAAATTGGATTAAAAATACTCATCAACACGTTCATCCTCCACATTTCAACATTTTCTCATTGAGAAAGGCCTTGAAGAGGAGCCAAAGGGAGGCACAGTATCCATCAGTTTTCTTCTGCAGCTCACAATGGGGCATCTTCCCAGGGCAAAGTAGTGGAGATTCATTGAAACACATCATTCAAAAGAATGTGCATTGAGTGATGTCACAAGTTTTTCTAGTTAAAGAAATAGTAGGCAGGAACTGGGTGAACAAGCAAGGGAGAGCTGTTGGAACACATTAATTACAAAGCTGATGATTCTCTACAAATATAATTTTTCAAAACAGAAATCTTTTCAAAGTAAGTTTGCCAGCCCTGGCCAGTTTTCTTTTCTTTTCTTTTTTCTTTTTTTAAAAAATCTATATTGTTCATATTATTACAGTTGTTCCTCTTTCTTTCCCCCATAGCTCCCCTCCTCCCAGTTCCCACCCCACCCTCTTCCCTTACCCACCCCCCACTATCCTCATCCATAGGTGTATGATTTTTGTCCAGTCTCTTCCCACACCCCCAACATCTTTTTACCCTTGAGAATTGTCAGTCCACTCCCTTTCTATGCCCCTGATTCTATTCTATTCACCAGTTTATTCTGTTCATCAGATTTTTTTATTCACTTGATTTTTAGATTCACTTGTTGATAGATATGTATTTGTTGTTCATAATTATTATCTTTACTTTTTCTTCTTCTTCCTCTTCTCAAAGGATACCTTTCAGCATTTCATATAGTACTGGTTGGGTAGTGATGAACTCTTTTAGCTTTTCTTGCCTGTGAAGCTCTTTATCTGACCTTCAATTCTGAATGATAGCTTTGCTGGGTATAGTAATCTTGGTTGTAGTTTCTTGCTATTCATCACTTTGAATATTTCTTGCCACTCCCTTCGGGCCTGCAAAGTTTCTATTGAGAAATCAGCTGACAGTTGTATGGGTGCCCCCTTGTAGGTAACTGACTGCTTTTCTCTTGCTGCTTTTAAGATTCTCTCTTTGTCTTTTACCCTTGGTATTTTAATTATGATGTGTCTTGGTGTGGTCCTCCTTGGATTCCTTTTGTTTGGGATTCTCTGTGCTTCCTGAATTTGTAAGTTTATTTCTTTCACTAGGTAGGGGAAATTTTCTTTCATTATTTCTTCAAATAGGTTTTCAATATCTTGCTCTCTCTCTTCTTCTGGAACCCCTATAATTCTGATGTTGGTAAGCTTAAAGTTGTCCCAGAGGCTCCTGACATTATCTTCATATGTTTGGATTCTTTTTGCTTTTTGCTTTTCTGCTTGGGTGTTTTTTGCTTCTTCGTATTTCAAATCTTTGACTTGATTCTTGCGATCCTCTAGTATACTGTTGGATCTCTGTATATTATCATTTATTTCATCAGTGTATACTTAATTTCTAGCTGGTCCTTTTTCATATCCTCAAGGGTCTCATTAAATTTATTGGCGGTCTTTAGAAAATTCTTAAAACACCCTGTAACTGTGGTTTTGAACTCTATATCCAGTTATTTGCTTTCTTGCATTTCTGTCATTTGTGACCTGTTTCTTTATCTCTGCATTTTGGCTGCTTCCCTGCATCTATGGTGGGAGAACTTCTGTTCTGGAGACACCCTATGGGGCAAGACTTGCTTCAGTGGAGCTTCGGTGCTCACTAAGTCTGCCCCCTGAGCGTGTCTCTTTTGGACATGAGGAGTTGTAATCTGGGTGGTCCCACTCTGACCACTGGGTACACTGGCTCTTGGAGCTCTAAGGTGATGCTATTTTAGCTTCTGCTTGAGGCTACCCAGGCTTTTATATGCAAAAGCCTCTGGGTGGGGACTCAGGGAATCAAAAGGGTGGAGCAAACAGCTGTGCCTGATTTTCAGCCCTTCCCTTAGAGGCACTGGGTCTCAGTGTCCCTCAGCACTGCTGAGAGAAAGCTTTCCAGTGCCAGACATTCCAGCTTCTCCCTGTATGAGTCTGGGTCCCCAGAAACTCGCCTAGAACTGGAGTTCAGAGCCATTGGGAACTTATGATTCCCTCCAGATTGAAAAAGAGAACCTCATTCTCAGTTGCCAGCCCTTTCCACAAGCCCTTTTCTCATGCCTCCATACTTCTGTACTTTACTTCCGCACCTCCTCTGAGTCTAAGTCTCTTTCTAGTTGTAGAATTTTCAGTCAGCCAGCCTTTCTGTAGGTCTGGGTGGTATTTGTTTTTTCTTTTCGTTTTGGTTTTGAAATGGTTGTGCAAGGCAGCAATTCCAGGTGTTTACCTATGCCACCATCTTGGTTTCTTCTCCTGGCCAGTTTTCTTAATGGTTAGATCATCCACCTTCAGACTGATGGGTTTCAGGTTCAATTCCCAGTCAAGGGCATATACTTTGGTTTCAGGTTCAATCCCTAGCCTCAGTCCTATCTCATGCTGGAGGAAACCTATTGATGTGTCTTTCTCTTCCTCTCTCTCTCTCTCTCTCTCTCTCTCTTCCCTTCTCTCTTTCTCTCACTCTTGCCTTTACATCCTAAAAATCAACTTTGCCAGATTCTGTAGTTATTTTAACTAGAATAACTTTAGTTTATATTTTATTCTTTTCCCAAAATGAAGGATAGTTAACATTAGACACTATGTGTGTACTTGTGCAAGTGTTGTGTGGGCACAGCTAATTACAAAGTTTGTATTCAGAGAAAAATAAGAAACATGCCACTGCACCAAAAGTGTTTACACTTCTAGACAGATTGTGCAGTAACACAACAGTATCACATTTCATTGGAAAAAAATGTGAGAGTTTAAGACTTTTTTTTCTGGTAACTAGGATGCAAAATGTTCAAGTAGATGCTGTGTGGGAAGGATAAATAGTCATCTCAGATGGCGATTAAAGAAAAAAATGCATTTATTTAAGGAAAAGGGCATGGGAGATGAGATAGCCAAAAGAAAAGGGCTACATAGCACTGAGCCAAAGGGTATTGTGTCTGTGATGGCAGCAAAAATATACTTAAGACAGTGAAACAAGAAAGGATATGGAAGAAACAACAGGAAAGCTTAGGCTGGGCTTCTTTGGCTCACTGAGAAGTCAGAGAAAGGGGGACCTTGGAGATAGGTTCAGGGGGTTAGCCCAGGATGAGCTGCCACTGCCCATGGATCCCCTGGTTGCAAGTCTCATGGGATTCCTTAGAGGTTAGTGGATACATGTCTGTAGGGGAATGGCACAGCCTGCTCCTTTGATGGGGAGTACCAACTGGGTCCTTTGGGTAGAGCATATTTGTCTCTCTCTTATAGGTGGAAATCTTAAGGGAGATCTCAAGAGAAGGTCTTAATAGAATATTCATTAGTTTTCCAGGTGTGCTCTTTCAGGGTCGTGTTCTTCACTGATTGGTCGGCACCAAGGCAGGGGTTTTCCAGCTGGTCCTGAGGTAGCCATGGCATCACTTATATGGTTTTGCTGCTTTTCTGGGTCTGGAGCTGAAATACAACTGAGGCCTAGATATTATCTTTAGGGAGGAAAAGATCAAGGAATCCAAACTGCATGACCAATGATATGCCAGGGAAGATAGGTTACCCCCTGGATGAGGTTCTTGTTTTCTCACTTTTTCCCCTTCCTAGGCACCCTGGACTTTCTGCCCTGGTGAGTTTCTGTACCTGGCCCATTATCCTTGCTCTGCTCATGTCTGTCTAACAGGAAGTGTTTATTTTTATTTCCTCTGCCCTTTATAAATTTATTTTTTTTTTAAAATTAATTCCATTCACTGCCCTTTATCCCTAATGTCTTTAAAACCTGAGTGTTTATGCTAGATTAAGGTGACTGCATAGACAACATACTAAAATTAGTTTTCTTAAATCCATATTTTACAGGAAGTGAAGAGAATGTTAAAAAAGTAAAGAAAGTGTTAATGGGGAAAATGAGGAATATTAAAGATGATAGAACTTGGTGGTCCACTCACACAAGAATAAACTTGAAATGGATAAAATAATTAAATGTAAGTCATGAAGCCATAAAAATCTTAGAAGAAAACATATACAGCAAAATATCAGACATCTTACATAGCAGAATTTTCAGTAATACATTGCCTATGGCAAGAAGGAAACAAAGGAAAATATAAACACATGGGACTACATCAAACATAAAAGCTTCTGCACAGCAAAAGAAACAAGCATCAAAATGAAAAGGGATCCACTGTATTGGAGAAATATATTTGTCAGTGATACATCTGATAAGGGGTGAATTTCCAAAATATATAAAGTACTCATACAACTCAGCAAAAGGAAATAATACAATTTAAAAAATGCACAGAGGACCTGGATAGACACTTCTCCAAAGAGGATACACAAATGGCCAAGAGACATGAAAAAATGCTCAACATCACTAACCACCAGAGAGATGCAAATTAAAGTGACATTCTCACACCTGTCAGAATGTCTACCATTAACAAATCAACAAGCAATAAGTGCTGGGGAAGGATGTGGAGAAAAGGGAACTCTAGTACACTGCTGGTGGGAATGCAAACTGGTGCAGCCACTGTGGAAAACAGTGTCTGGATTCCTCAAAAAATTAAAAATGGAACTGCCATATGACCTGGTGATTTCACTTCTAGGAATATATCCTAAGAAGCCAGAAATACCAATCAGAAAGAATAATCATTCATAGGAGCATTATTTACAATAGCTAAGGTCTGGAAACCTTCCAAGTGCCCATCAGTAGATGAATGGATTGAAAAACTGCTACATTTACACAATGGAATATAATGCAGCTATAAAAAGAGACCGATCTATTACTCTTTGGCATAGATGGGCCTGGGTATGATTATTCTAAGCAAAATAAGCCAGTCAGAGAAAGACAAATATCACACTATCTCACGAGTATGTGGAACTTAATAAACTGATGAATAGAACAAAACCAGAGGCATTAAAACATGGAACAGACTGATGAATAGAATAAACTAATAAACAGAATAAAATCAGAGGCATGAAAACATGGAACATATTGGTGAAGCTCAGAGGGAAGGAGGGAGCAGGGGAGAGATTAACCAAACAACTTATATGCATACTAGAGGCCCGATGCACAAAGATTCATGCAAGAATGGACCTTCCTTCCCCTAGCTGCTGGCACTGCCATCTCTCCCTCCCAGAGCCTTCATTCTGGCTGGGAGCTGCCTTTCCATCTTCCCATGCTGCCCAGAGGCTCAGAGTGGCTGGGGAAGTGGGGAACACCTGTGTTGTTGCCATGGCAATGATGCAAGCGTCCACCCCACCCCAGCCTCTGGGTGCCTGTGTATGCAAATTAACTGGTCATCTTTGTTGGGTTAATTTGCATAGTCACTCCTGAGTGGGTGGCGCAAAGGTATGGTCAATTTGTATGTTTCTCTTTTATTAGTGTAGATATGTACTGCCCATGAACACTGACAATAGAGTTGTGAAGGCCTGCAGTGGGGCTGGAACTGGGGTGTGGAGGTCAATGGTGAAGTATGGGGGACATTTGTAAACTCTCAACAATAAATATTTTTTAAATGTTTTTTTAAAAATCTTCAAGAACTTCTGATTTTTCAATAAAAATTTCTTAAATGTTAAAAAAAGGAAAGGAAAGATGATCAGACTAAAATAAATAAGAATATTGCTATATTTACTCCATGGCTTGATTTTGAAAGACCATCTCTTCTGAGAAGCCCTCCAATGTTAGCTCATTGGAAAAAGAAGACATTTCACTCATCATCAACACCATTTCTATTGTTCTACTTAATTTCTTTTCTCCCATTGTCACCATCTGACATTAGACTATTATTTTTGCTTTGTGCTGCTTTGTTTCCAGATGGTCGGTGATGATATTTTCCCAGGAGAGGATAGAAATGTATCATCTCATCACTATACATCCCAAGTCCTTAGGAGAGCCTTAAACACAGCAATTCAAAAAATTTAGGAATGACTGACTAGTACAAGCCTCCAAATGCTTCCACGGGTTCATATCTACAAATAAATGTCCATTGTTTTCCATGTATTAACAAACAAAAGAAGGCATAAAAACTTCCTTTTTCTGCTAAAAATACATCTTTCATTTATAAATGCTGCAAACCTCCTGCCAATTATTTTTAACACTTGTCATTGATCAAGGATTAAATTGGAGTGTGGATTCTCCAGGGTTTCCCATTACTTCTAAGAGAAAAGCAATTTCATCTTTTTGGTGATGACTATGCAATGTGAATTTGCATGCCCCTGCAAAAATCAAAAACAAACAGAAATCAGCCTTGAAAATTCTGAGCCTACAAAACCAGTTTAGTCAGAGAAGCAAAGTGTAATTTAGTTTATTTTGCAAGATGAATTTAACATGGGTCATTTCTTGTTTATGCCTCTGGAAATCACAGACAAAACTTACTGTTTCCCAAGGTTGGTGTGAGGTAGCCACTGAGCATTTCCTATCATTTAAAAAAAATTCTAATGCTATAACCTGTCACTATAAGGAGTACATAGTCTCTGTCTTCTCACTATTTGAGTTGCTTTATAACAGTACACCCTTGAGCTCCATTCCATGTTTTGGTTTTAGTGCTCCAGGTTTTCAAAATGCCTTTTTAGTGTGTACACAATAAACTTTTACTAATTACTACTTTTACTGGTTTTACTCCTGTTATTTGTGAACTTCTGACACTGTGCAGCATTTTTAGCTATGGCTTTATATTTAAATCTGGGCATGCAATTATTATCACCTGCACCATTTTCAAATTTTTACTATTTTTAAAAGTATGAGTAATTTATAGTTAGGATGCCATAATAAAATTGTGTATATGTAATTTTACAAAAAAAACCAACACATTATTTTGTTAAACTTTACTATAGCTAGAATTAATCAGATCCATTTCTACATGTGACCATAATAACAATGAAGTAAATTAACAATCTAAAACTCTTTAAAAATTAAGATCATTAAGACATCAAAATCTACTGTAAAAAGTAGTGCAAGTATTCAGTTGACTCGAATGTTACAATTAAATATCTTAAAGAATTTATTGACTTACTTTTTAAATAGTAATGAAAATTATGATGATAATAATACAAGCTAACACAATATATGTCAGGCTCTCTTTCGAATATTTAATTTTTTAAATATTGCTTAAAATATTACAAAGAGTAGTACATATGTCTCCATTTTTTCCGCTTGGCCTTCCCCTGGCTTCCTCTACCCTCCAGTGTTTTGTGTCCATTGGTTATGCTTATATGGATGCATAAAAGTCCTTTGTTTGATCTCTTTTCCCTCCCCCACAACCCTCCCCAGCCTTCCTGCTGTAGTTTGACAGTCTGTTTGATGCTTCTCTGCTTCTGTATCTATTTTTGTTTATCAGTTTATAATGGTCTTTATTATCCATAAATGAGTGATGTTATGTGGTATATTCCTTTCATTGATTGGATTATTTCACTTAGCATAATGCTCTCCAGTTCCATCCATGCTGTTTCAAATGGTAAGAATTACTTCTTTTTTATAGCAGCATAGTATTCCATTGTGTAGATGTACCACAGTTTTCTAATCCATTCATCTGCTAATGGGCACTTAGGCTGTTTCTAAATATTAGCTATGGTAAATTGTGCTGCTATGAACATAGAGATCCTTATATCCTTTCTGATTGGTGTTTCTGGCTTCTTGGAATATATCCCTAGAAGTGGGATCACTGGGTCAAATGGGAGTTCCATTTTTAAATTTTTGAGGAAACACCATACTGTCTTCCATAGTCGTTGCACCAGCCTGCATTCCCACCAGCAATGCACAAGAGTTCTTTTTTCTCCTCATTCTCTCCAGCACTTGTCGTTTGTTGATTTGTTGATGATCGTCATTCTTACAGGTGTGAGATGGTACCTCATTGTTGTTTTGATTTGCATCTCTTGGATGATTAGTTATTTTGAGCATGTTTTCATATGTCTCTTGGCTTTCTGAATGTCCTCTTTTGAAAAGTGTCTATTTAGGTGCTTTGTCCATTTTTTGATTGGATTGTTTATCTTCCTTTTGTTAAGTTGTATGAGTTTCCTATAAATGTTGGAGATTAAACCCTTATCAGAGATAACATTGGCAAATATGTTCTCCCATGTAGTGGGCTTTCTTGTTGTTTTGTTGATGGTTTATTTTGCTGTGCAGAAGCTTTTTATTTTTATGTAGTCCCATTTATTTATTTTCTCTTTAGTTTCCAATGCCCTCAGAGCTGTATCGGTGAAGAAATTGCTTCAGCATACTTCTGAAATTTTGTTACCTTTAAATCCCTCTAGTATTTTTATGGTTTCCCGTCTTACATTTAAGTCCTTTATCCATTTTGAGTTCATTTTTGTGTATGGTGTAAGTTGGTGGTCTCGTTTCATCTTTTTGTATGTATCTGTCCAATTTTCCCAGCACCACTTATTGAAGAGACTGTCATGACTCCATTGTATGTTCTTGCCTTCTTTGTCAAATATTAATTGAGCATATTGGTTCGGGTTGATTTCTGGGTTCTCTATTCTGTTCCATTGGCCTATATTCTATTCTTGTGCCAGTACCAGACAGTTTTGAGCACTGTCGCTTTGTAATACAGCTTGATATCTGGTATTGAGATCCCACCTACTTTGTTCTTCTTTCTCAGGATTGCTGCAGCTATTCAGGGTCTTTTTTTTATTATTCCAGATGAATTTTTGGAGAGTTCGTTCTAAGTCTGTGAAATATGCTGTGAGTATTTTGATGGGGAGTGCATTGAATTTATAAATTGCTTTGGGTAGTATGGACATTTTTAATGATATTGATTTTACCAATCCTTGAATATGGTATGTTCTTCCATCTGTTTATGTCTTCCTCTATCTCTTTTTTCAATGTCCTGTAGTTTTCTGAGTAGAGGTCTCTTACCTCCTTAGTTAAGTTTATTCCAACCTATCTTAATTTTTTTTGGTGTAATGGTAAATGGGATTGCTTTTTTAGTCTCTCTTTCTGTAAGTTCACTATTGGTGTATAGAAATGCCATAGATTTCTTGGTGTTAATTTTGTATCCTGCTACATTGCCGAATTTGTTTATTAAGTCTTATAATTTTTTGATGGAGTCTTTAGGGTTTTTATGTACAATATCATGTCATCTGCAAATAAGGACAGTTTTACTTCTTCTTTTCCAATTTGGATGCCTTTTATTTCTTCTTCTTCTTGTCTAATTGCAATGGCTAGTACTTCCAATACTATGTTGAACAGGAGTGGTGAAAGGGAGAATCCCTGTCTTGTTCCTGTTCTTAGGAGAAATGATTTTAGTTTATGACCATTGAGTATGATGTTGGCTATGGGTTTGTCATATATGGCTTTTATTATGTTGATGTATGACCCTTCTATTCCCACCTTGCTGAGAGTTTTTATCAAAAATGTTGTTGGATTTTGTCAAAAGCTTTTTCTGCATCAATTGATATGACTTTGTGGTTTTATCTCTCAATTTGTTTATGTGATGTACCACATTTATTGATTTGC
>PVJC01040287.1:0-15868 GCA_004026665.1 Murina feae
AGTGGTTAGGGGCAATCGGCATTTGAGAGGTCAGGAGCCAGCAGTCCTGGATTATGAAAGGGACGTCGACTGCCCATTTAGGCCCGATCCCAATGGTGGGATCGGGCCTAAATGGGCAGTCGGACATCCCTCAAAGGGTCCCTGATTGGAAAGGGTGCAGGTTGGTCTATGGGACACCACCACCACCCACCACCCCCACGCCGTGCACGAATTTCGTGCACCGGGCCTCTAGTTTATTATAAGGCAAGATATTCAGCAGCTAAGAGTAAGGTTCTGGAGTTAAACTATCTGAACCCTCACTCCATCACCCATCATCTTTGATCTGGGGCAAATTTCCCAACCTCTGTATACCTCAGTGAGGATGCAGTGATACCTACTTTACAGGACATCCACTTGATATCTGCTCATAGAGGCAAGGTTAGATCAATGTAAGATGTTTAGAACAGTGCCTGGCACTAGTTAAGAGCTTAATAAAAGCTGTAGTTATTAATAACATAGTTGAGGGCACTGTTCATTATTCTATAGGACTGTAGAAGTTTGAACTGTCGAAGGAGGCAGTGATCAGCTGTGGAAGACCAGCTGGCCTCTAGAGCTCCAGGAGGCCTGGTGCGTGGCCATCATGACTCATGGCCAGGTCTTTGAGTTTATGAGCATGGAAATTTTATTCTCTTAATATTTCCGAGGCAATTGAGCTCCAGTGGACAAATCACAGTATCTAAACTCGAAAGAGAACATGACCTGGTTCTAGACAGAGTATCAATGATTAAGTATCAACTGCACATTTATGTTAATGGGTCAGCACCTTCTCTCCATAGGTAATTGTTTATGGGGAAGCTAAGCTTGGTGAGTATTGAATCAAAGCAACATATAATAGTAGAACCTGCTCCCTCATCTGGGCAACCAAACCCAGTTCTTTGGAAGACTGGGATGTCTCCTGGGTCTTGTTTTTCCTCAACCTTCTTCATCAACCTCAGAACTCAATCTTTAACACTCTGTCAGAGATTGCCAAAACTGCCCAGACTTTTTCTAGAAATGAGGCATCAGAGGGACTTATTTTCCTATTTTTCTCCCTCATCACAGATAAACAAGCCATCATGAATAAGAAATATAGTATATGGGGGGAGGTCTGGGGGGGGGGAGGAGACATATGTACTATTCTTTGTAATATTTTAAGCAATAATAATAATAAAAAAGAAATATAGTATAAATTCATAAATATGCACATATATGATATTGTGTAAGTAATTATCAGCTTGCTCCCCTTGCTTTAAATGTTACCTTGAATCATGTTTAAAGCAAACTAGAGGCCAAACAAATTAGCTATTGTCATTTTAACCTTTATGCTTTTTAGCAGATTTAAAATCTCTGTAGTCTTACTGAAAGTTCATACTTCCTTCTGTATCTGTTTCTCTTTTCCTGTGTAATTGATTCCATGTGATCTGAGACCACTGATGTGGTTAACGCCTTCCAAAAAAAAAAAGGCCTTTTATTTGCACTTAACCAGCACCATAAAAATCATTCACTTGTCATGATTTATCTACTTTTCACTGAGTTCAACTTTGAAATTTGTATTCTTTTAGACTTGTGCTATCCAGTAATCACTAGCCACATGTAATTATTTACATTTAAACTTATAGTAATAAAATTATGCTAATTAAAATTAACAATAATTAAAAATTCAGTTCCTCGGTCACATTAGTTACACATCAAGTGCTCAAGTGTCACATGAGGCTGTGACTACTGTATTAGAGACACAGATCAGCAATGCCATTGTCCAAGTTCTGTTGGTCTACACTACCCTAGATAGTCTTATTTTCTCCACAGACATATAAAAATACCCCTATAAATCGATGGCCTCTCTCATGGACTAGGCTTTAAAATTCAAAGCTTAGCCAAAATAGCTCCCCTTTCTTTCATTCTTTTTGTAAATAATTGGGTTCATCATTTATTTTGTGCAGAGCGTGAAATTATAATTTCACAGCCAGCTTGTCGGTGACTGATTGTGAGTTTCTCACAGGAAAGCAGATGGGATGTGTAATTACAATACAGTATTATTTATTTAGTTGTGTGGCATTCTGTTAGAGCTATCATTTTATTCTCAGCACCATTTTTAATAAAAAATTACTATAATACTGTAGGCTCTGTAGGAGAAACAAATGTCATGCCAAGATTCTCCGCTGTCTGCCAAACATTGACATTTCTCCTCCTCTGACAGCTCTTCAGTCTGCGTCTCTCACAGTCACAGTCTCCTTTTAAGCTTCTCAGACGCCATATCACCTTTTCCTTAACGATGACCAGAAGATGTGGCAAAATACCGAAGTGTTTTTTAAACACTTGAAGAAGGATGAAAGATACTTACTATAGTTGTTGTTTAAATGTATTTTCATGTACTTTAGTCTTTAAAGCATTGTAGGCATTCTGCGAAAATATGACATATCCATGTTCCAACATAGTATATTTATGCACAACCTTATAAAATCAGCTTTAAAAATATTGAAATGTCAGAGGACTCTGAAGTGAGAGTTTTAAAATGGAAGGGAAATTTTTTTCTGAATGGGGGAGTTGATGGAGAAGGTAGCCTGCCCTAGAATGCTAGGGAAACTGTCTTAAGCGGTAAAGCTGATCCAAGGCTGTGATTCTCAAGGGTTTGGAGGGGATACAAAGGGGAGGTAGTCTTATGTGGGTAGGATGGTAATGGTGGACTCTATCCTCACAAAAATGCACACCAAAATTTTTGCATGCAGTTTCAGTGGGCAAATGTATCCCTAGAGCAGCCTATGGATGGTTCCATGAATCTCTGATTTAGAAACTTCTTTCCTCACATCAACAAATAATACATGCTTAAGGTACTTTAGGCTAGAATCATAAAAAAGAAGTTTCCAGAGGCACCTTACAGACATGTATTGAGTTTCCATGCCCCAAATTTATTCTACAGACAGAGAAATAACATAGTCCTTTGCCCGAAGAAATTAATTCATTTATTGGACAAATATTGTTCTACATCCTGGGTATATACCTGAGAACAAAACAAAGTTAAGGCCTCAAGGCAGCATCCATTCTAGTGGGGAAATATCCAATTAACAAATCTAATCTAATAAAAGAGTAACATGCAAATTGACCCTCACTCTGTTATACATAAGCCATACCCACCAGCCAAGCCACACCCACCAGCCAATCAGAATGGCTATATGCAAATTAACCCAGCCAAGATGGCGGCTGGCAGCCATGGAGACAGAGCAAACAAGAGGCTTCCATTGCACCAGCGATGGAGGAAACTGCCTGCCTAGGCTGGCTGGGCCTCTTCACAGCAACAGTGTTTCAATTATAGGAGCCACAGAGCTAAAGCAAACAGAAGGCTTTGTTGCCTGCCTAGGCCTCCACTCAAGGCAACAAAGTTTCAATTATAGAAGACAAATAAACCCCAAAAACCTGATTCCAGCCAACCTTGCTGAGACATTGGGTCAATGGGAGCTGTGGGCAGCCTGCAAACAGCCATAGGCCCCTCACCCAGGCTGGCCAGGCACACCAGCAGGTGGACATCCCCCGAGGGGTCCCAGACTGCAAGAGGGCACAGGCCAGGCTGAGTGCCCGTCCCCCCCGAGTGCACAAATTTTTGTGCACTGAGCCCCTAGTAATAATATAATTCAGGAAGTGATAAGCTCCATAAAGAAAAAGTAGGATACAGGATGGAGAGTGATAGTATCTGCACCACTTTAAATAGCATCTACATTAAGGAAAGCCCTTTCAGTGGGGTCACATTTGAGAAAGACTTCAATGGAATGAAGGAATCTGCTAGGCAAATATCTGGGTGAGAGTACCCCAGCTGATCAACAATAACTATGGCTTGACTTAGTATGTTTGAGGAATGCCAGAAAAGTTGGTGTGCTTGGAGATTGCTAAGCAAGGAATTAGGAGGTGGGACACAAAGTGGTGGGGTGGTACTGATAGGGCCATTTAGACTATGTTAAGGAGGTTGGATTTTTCCCTTCTACTGTGGAAAATGGGGAATTCATTGGGAGATTACAAGTAGAGGAGTTGCAATAACTAAGTTACATTTAAAACAAACAAAAAAAGACCATTCTAGTGACAATGTGAAAGAAGAGTAAAACAGGAAGACCAAATTGGAGGCTATTACAGTAAGGCAGCTACTGTCCACTCATAGAGGCAAGGTTAGATCAATGTAAGATGTTTAGAACAGTGCCTGGCTCTAGTTAAAAGTTTAATAAATGCTGTTGTTACTAATGTCATAGTTGAGGGTAGTGTTCATTAGTACCCTCAGGATTAGGCTGTAACTGTGGAGAAGGTGAGAGTGACCAGAATGAGGACATATGCTGATGGTAGATTTGACAGAATTTGCTGATGGATTGTATGTGGGGTGTGAGAAAGAGAGGAGCTGAGATGTTTCAAGGTTCATGGACTGAGCAACTGAGTAAATTATGGTAAAATATACTAAAGTATACATGTAAAACAAAGAAACAGTGCAGTGTGCTAAGTGCTATTATATAGAAATTCAGAGGAATGTAGCTGTGGGAAAGAAAAGAAAGCCCACGGTTTTTAACACCCAAATGACTATGAATAAAAAACAACAGAAAATATATCCAGAAAGATGGAGACCTTACTATTAAATTAGCCATAAGCTTCTATAGTTTCAAGTATTATTTTATTACTTTAAGTTTTTAGAAATGAAATAAAACTATCAAAAAGTGGTAGTTGACATCATCTCACAGATGATGGCTTTAGTGAGAACCATTTTGGTGAGTCAGTAAGGGTGAAAGTCAGATAGAAACTGTTTACCTGGAGGGAAGAGTGAGAAAATGAATAAAAGTAAATAGTTCATAAGATTTTTGACAGTGAAAGGGATGACTGGGTGCAAATGGAAAGAAAGCAAAAACTAGTGTTCATTCATGGTTTGAGTTTTTGAAAATTAATTTGATGAAAAGATAGAGGGACAATTAGATTTAAGGCTTGATAGGAGTGTTATTAAAATACTAGATCATAAAATCTAAGCAGCATAAGGAGTGAAGAAAGGAGGAACCAGATGAAGTGAAAGTAGAGGGAGAAATGGGTGGGAGGATATCCCAATGAAACTGAAGGATGGCTGTAGTAGGAGTAGCCGAATAATGAAGCTGTATCTCTACCAAGAAATCCTTAAGGTCTGAACATTGTGGGTACTAAGAAAGCAACATGGGTAGGTAAAGAGAAATGGGTGGGATACCATAGTAGCAGAAAACAAAGGTGAATGATAGATGGATGCTATTGAGTCAGAATTAAGTAGAGGACATGGAAGAGAACTTTCAAAAGTAAAAAGAACATTTCTGCTTCTGGATAGGATATAGTAGTGGTGGGTAGCAGTAGGGCATTCCCCCCACTATAGCAACTCAAGCTCTAAATCTTCTGCACAGCAAAAGAAACCATCAACAAATGAAGAGAAGCCCCTGTGTAGGAGGACATATTTGCCAATGATACAACCAATAAGGGGTTAATTTCCAAAATATATAAAGAATGTACACATCTCAACACCAGGAAAACAAACAATTCAATTTTAAAATGGGCAAAGGACCTGAGTAGATGCTTCTCCAAAGAGGACATATAGACGGCCAATAGACATGAAAAAATGCTCAAAGTCACTATCAGAGAGATACAAATGAAAACTATAATGAGGCATCACCTCACACCTGCCAGAATAGCTATGATCAATAAATCAACAAACAACAACTGATGGCGAGAATGTGGAGAAAAGGAAATCCTCATGCACTGCTGATGGGAATGCAGATGGGTGCAGTCACTGTGGAAAACAGCATGAAGTTTCCTCAAAAAATTAAAAATGGAACTGCCTTTTGACCTCCCAATCCCACTTCTAGGAATATATACTAAGATCCTGAGACACCAATCAGAAAGAATATATATGCCTCTATGTTCATAGAAGTGTTGTTTACAATAGCTAAGATCTGGAAGTGTTGTTTACAATAGCTAAGTGTCCATCAGTAGAAGAGTGGATAAAAAAGCTGTGGTACATTTACACCGTGGAATACTATGCGGCAGCTATAAAAAGAAGGAAGCCTTACTGTTTGTGACAGCGTGGATGGACCTGAAGAGTATTATGCTAAGCGAAATAAGCCAGTCAGAGAACGATAAATATCATATGACTTCACTAATATGTGGAATCTAATGAACAAAATAAGCTCATAAACAAACTGGAACCAAAAGCATGAATACATGGAACAGATTGGCTGGTGCCCAAGGTGAGAGGGATGGTGGGTGGCTGGATAAAGAAGGTGAAGGAAATAGTAAAGAATATATATGTATACCCCATGGACACAGACAATAATTTGGTAAAGGCCAAGGGAGGGGAAAGGTAGGAAAGGGGAGAGGAGGGCAAAGGTGGGGGTGGGGGAGGAAGGGGAAGAGACTCCTGCAAAAATTAAATTTTTTTAATTAAATAAAAAGCAGATGGATTTAAAAATACCAGAAGAGGTGTGGAAAGGTAAATTAAAAAGACTGATAATACCAAGTGTTGGTAAGGATATGGAACTCTTATTAATTAATATTGGGAATGTAAACTGATAAAACCACTTTAAAAATTTGTTCAATAGTACCCGTGAAAGGTAAATATATATCTATCTTGTGACTCATCTATTTTATTCCTCAGAATATACCCAGGGGAAATGAGGGCATATATTCCAAAAATACATCAACAAGAATATTCATTGCAGCTTTATTTATGATAGCCTCAAACTGAAATAGAAGAAGCCAAACTGGTATGGCCACACAATGGAATACCAAATAGCCATAAAAATATGACTCAATTGTATGAAAATATGAATGAATCTGAGGGCTATTGTGCTGAGCTAAAGAAGGCAGATGTGAAAGAATGCATGTTGTGTGATTCCATTTATATGAAATTTTAGAACAAGAAAAACTAAGTTATGATTTTGAAAATAGAAATAATGGTTATCTTTCTGGGAGGGTTTTGGGGAAGGTTTGAGGAAATATGCAGGGGTGTTTTGATACTTGGTCAGAGAGGTATTGTACTCTGAAAGATCAAATGAAAGAAGTATCTGTCAGTACACAAAAAACACAGCAGAGTTTGCTTTTTAACACAATCTTACTATCTTAATAAGGTGTATTTGCCATACAGATGGTTATTTAAATCATTGATATATTTTATTTTATTTCTATCATTTTACATTACATTTTTGGTATTGTGTTATGTTTTCGTGCTGTGTTTTTTTGTATCTTCTTTTTCTGAATTGAGCAACTTTCCTTTGTTAACCTTTCTTTTTTGGGGAACTCCTTCTACAGATGAGCCTTTAAATACACATATCTATCCTGGCCAGTGTTGCTCAGTGGTTGAGCCTTGACCCATGAACCAGAAGGTCATGGTTTGATTCCCAGTCATGGCACATGCCCAGGTTTCAGGCTCGATTCCCATTAGGGGATGTGCAGGAGGCAGTCTATCAATGATTCTCTCTCATCATTGATGTTTTCCTTTCTCCCTGTCCTTTCCTCTCTGAAATTGATAAAAATATATTTTTTAAAGATACACATATCTAAACCTGACACATATCTAAACCTGTATTTTAATCAATGTAAAGAATGAACAATAACAGACAACAGTCCTGTTCCCTTTACCAAAAATTTCCTTTATCCGAGTTTCATTTAAAAAAAAATTGAATCTAGCTTTTCTTTCTTTCTTATAATGTGTCATTATTACTTCAGGAATCCTTTCTTTAAAATTACATTATGATTCAAAACATCATTATAATTGAGTTTAACTACATATTTTATTGTCTCAATCCAGTACTATTGTGTTTTAATATTTTGTCCTCCCCAATTCTGGCTGGAGTTTTTGATATACTTGTTGAGTCTATGAATGTCTGAACATGTCTTTTTGATGTATGAATGATCACTTAGCCAGGTATAAATTTCTAGTGTTATAATTTTTTCCTTCTGAACATTGTTGATTATCCTCAATAGAAAGTTGAAAGGAGGATCTAGATCATTTGCTGATACGTCATCTTTTCTTATTATTCAATATTTCTGCTTTCTATTATATATTTTCTATTTAGTCAAACTCCTATTTTATCACTACAAATACAACATTCATTCCCATCTTAAAACTTCCTAGTATTGTTTTCCCCTTTTAAATGTCCTTCCTCCTTATCTCATCCTATTTCATCTTACCCATTCTTCAAATTATATCTAAACTAGGGGCCCAGTGCACAAAATTCTTGCACTGGGGGCAGGCAGGCGGGGGGGGGGTGTTCCTCAGCCGAGCTACCCCCTCTCACATATTGGGAGCCCTCAGGGAGTGTCCTACAGATGGCTTATGCCTGCACACTGCTCCCCTTGGGGAGCGGGCCTAAGCTGTAGTCTGGCCTCCCTTTGTGGGAGGCAAACAGGCTAATCAGGGGAAGCCACCAGCCCCATCACCCTGCTGCTACAGCCACTGCCAGTCATTGTAGCCACTAACGTGTTTTTAGCAACACAGACTCCAGTCCTTCACCATGAAAAAAATGACAACTCTCTTTAGGCATTTTCAAGATGTGTCTTTCATAGGATATGACATTTTCTTTTCTTTTTTTTTATCCTCACCTGAGGTTGTGTTTCCATTGATTTTTAGAGAATGTGGAAGGGAAGGGAAAAACAGAGAAACATCAAAGTGAGAGGAACACTTGGATTGGTTGCCTCCTGCATGAGCCCTGGCCTGGACCTTGGGCAGGGAGAAGCCTGCAACCTAGGCACATGCCCTTGGTCAGAATTGAACCCAGACCCTGCAGTCAGCAGGCTGAGGCATTATGCACTGAGCCAAACCGGCTAGGGCAGGATATGACATTTCTAGCAGTGGACCTTCATTTTTTTTCTCAAGGAGTGTGGTGGAAAAACCCTAGATTGCCTTTTTGGATTCTTATTATCCAAGTTACTAAGAATATTACCAGTGGCATACAGGGAGCTTAGCCAATGAGGGGTCAGAAAAGGGGTTTCCTCTGTAGTTCACTCTGATCACCAGCTCCACCCTTGCCACTCCAATCCCAGCTCCACCCCTGCCCAGGCCACTAACCTCTGGCCAAGGATGCAGGCCTGGGCAAGGGACCCCCAGACCCCTGCATTGCTGGCTCCACCCCTGCCCAGGCTCTGAGATTTCCAGCTCTGCCCTTGCCCCACTGCAGCCTCTGGCCAAGGCTGCAGGCCTGGTCAGGGGACCCCAGACGGTTCCTGTGCTGGCTCCACTGGTGCCCAGACCCCTGCTATCACAGGCTCTGCCCCTGCCCCTCTGATCGCTGACTCTGTGGAGCCCAGGCCCCTGCAATCTCCAGCCTTGCCTCTTCCCAGGCCTGAGGCCTCTGGCAAAGGCCTCTGGCCTGGGAAGGGGACCCTCAGCCCCCTCTGATTGTCTGTTCCACCCCTTGGGGCCCCACCTCTCCCGCCACCTGCCTGGTTAACAGGCCTGACCACTTCAGTGGGGGGCTGAGCTGGACTGGGTACCACCATATTGTGGCTATGGGGGAGGCCATCCTGTGGCTATGGGGATGGCCATCTTTGTGACACAGTGATGCCTAATTTGCATATTACTCTTTTATTAGATTCTACCACCTCCATGGATCTCTCTCCATTTACCCCAATTCATAATGATTTCTGCTTCCTCATCACAACATTTATTATCTCTGCCATGTGTTTTTGTAATTCCTAGAATCCTAGGATTTTATATCTGAATGAGATCTAAGAGATATAATCCAACTCCTTAATTTTTCAGATTAAAAAAGAGAGGTGAATATTAGAGAAGTCCAAAGGCAACAAAATCTCAGACATATGCTGAAGCAAGTTCTTCACTGACACAGCTCCTAGGGCATTGGAAATTAAAGAGAAAATAAACAAATGGGACTACATTAAAATAAAAAGATTCTGCACAGCAAAAGAAACCATCAACAAAACAACAAAGCCCACTGCATGGGAGAACATATTTGCCAATGTTATCACCAATAAAGGCTTAATCTTCAACATTTATAGGGAACTCATACAACTTAACAAAAGGAAGATAAACAATTCAATCAAAAAATGAGCAAAAGACCTAAATAGACACTTTTTAAAAGAGGACATTCAGAAAGCCAAGAGACAATATGAAAACACGCTCAAAGTCACTAATCATCCGAGAGATGTAAATCAAAACCACAATGAGGTGCCATCTCATACCTGTCAGAATGGCTATCATCAACAAATCAACAAATGACAAGTGTTGGAGAGGATGTGGAGAAAAAGGAACCTTATGCACTGCTGGTGGGAATGCAGATTGGTGCAGCTACTATGGAAGACAGTATGGTGTTTCCTCAAAAAGTTAAAAATGGAACTCCCACTTGACCCAGTAATCCCACTTCTAGGAATATATCCCAAGAAACCAAAAACACCAATCAGAAAGGATATATCCATCCCTATGTTCATAGCAGCACAATTCACCATAGCTGAGATTTGGAAAAAGCCTAAGTGCCCATCAGCAGATGAGTGGATTAGAAAACAGTGGTACGTCTACACAATGGAATACTATGCTACTGTAAAAAAGAAGGAATTAATTTGCGACAGGATGGATGGAATTGGAGAGCATTACGCTAAGTAAAATAAGCCAGTCAATAAAAGAAAAATACCACATGATCTCACTCATTTATGGATAATAAAGACCATTATAAACTGATGAACAAAAATAAATACAGAAGCAGAGCAGCATCAAACAGGCTGTCAAACTACAGCAGGAAGATCAAGGAGGGTTGGGGGGGTGGTAAGAGATCAACCAAATGACTTTTATGAATGCATATAAACATTACCAATGGACACAAAACAATAGGGGGTAGGGGAGGCCAGGGGAAGGTCAGAAGGAAAAAAAGGAGACATATGTACTACTTTTTGTAATATTTTAAGAAATAAAACAAAATTTAAAAAAAAGAGGTGGTCACCAAGCCACATTTGTAACCCAGAGACCCCAAGCCTTCTGGAATTCTGGAGCTACCTTTTAATACCTGAATAAAATAGTTCACAAGCTTCAATCCCCAAATACTTTCAGAAATCCTCCCTTAAAAATCCTTGAGGTTTTGCAGGTTCTCATGATTTTCTGACCAGGGCTGCAGGTGACGTCCAAGCCATTGCTGTAGGCTCTGCTAGAGGCCATTTTATTCTCACTGGTCATGCCACTGGACACCTGCAAGTGTTACAAACCTGGAGTATATGGCCAACTTTTACTGAAGATTTGTCTCTCCAAAAAGTGTCTAAAAGGCTTGAGGATGAACAACATGACTTTTACAACTCTTACAGCTTCTAGTATGAAGTCAGACATACTGGTACACAAATGACAGCTTAATTTGGATGTTACATAATGCTGCCCTAAAATTCAATAACCATTTCCCCTCCAAGGAGAATTTTTATCCCAGCAATTTCCTTTCAGGTCTCTGCTCACTGCTGTCATAAGCAGAACTCCCTCCTCCACCAGTCTCTGGAAATGGAATAGAAATTGTGTAATAATTTGTTTTCTCCTTAGCAAAGGAAGTCCATAGGTGTCATGAGTTTGTTATTGTTCATTTCAGTTGCACATGAATTCTCATGACTCTCAAGATCACAGCAGGACAGAGGTCTTCTTACAGTCCTATACTTTTTCTTTATTCTATATTATCATTTCCTCTGTCCCAGACTTTTTCCAATTTTACATTTTTTAAAATTTTATTTTATTGTTTAAAATATTACAAATAGTACTACATATATCTCTTTTCTTTCCCCATTGAACTTCCCCTGCCCTTCCCTACCCCCTGGCACATGCCTTCACCCCACAGTGTCTTGTGTCCATTGGTTATGCTTATATGCATGCATACAACTCCTTCGGTTGATCTCTTTTTTTAATTTTTTTATTTTTATTAAATCTTTATTGTTCAGATTATTACAGTTGTTCCTCTTCCCCTCTCCCATAGCTCACCTTCAACTGATTCCCACCCCACCATCTGCTCTTATCCACCCCACTGTCCTCATCCATAGCTGTATAATTTTTGTCCAATCTCTTCCCACACCCCCCACACCCTTTTCCCCCAGAGAATTGTCAGTCCACTCCTTTCTATGCCCCTGATTATATTATATTCACCAGTTTATACTGTTCATCAGATTTTTTATTCACTTGATTTTTATATTCACTTGTTGATAGATATGTATTTGTTGTTCATAATTTTATCTTGACCTTTTTCTTCTTGCTTTTCTTAGAGAATACCCTTCAGCATCTAAACTAATAAAAGCGTAATATTAAAATTAACCATCTCTTTGGGATGGGTAAGCCACGCCCACCAGCCAATCAGAGCAACTGTATGCAAATTAGCCCAGCCAACATGGAGGCCGCCACTCACAGACCATGGAAGCAGCTTCCATTGCAGCAGGAGTGAAACTGAAACTGTTTGTGGGCCGGTTCGGCTTATCCTGGCTCCAGGCAAAACATATTTGCAACAAAGTCTCAATTATAAACAGCAGGCCTGACCTGACTACTAAGGGTAACATTGACTCATTATAGAAGCCACGAGGTGAAGCAGAGGAGGCTTCATTACTAGGCATTGGCTTAAAGGAACAGTGCATCAATTATAGAAGATAAACAAACCCCAGAAACGTGCTTCCAGCCAGCCTTGCTGGGACATTGGGACAATGGGAGCTGTGGGCAGGCTGAAAGCCTGAAAGCGCCCCTCAGCTCATCACCCACACTGGCCACAACCCAGTGGGGTGAGGGACGTTACTGGGGGGCTTGGCCAGCCTGCAAACAGCCATAAGCCCCTCACCCAGGCTGGCCAGGTACCCCAGTAGGAACCCAAAACCTGAAGGTGCTGTGGGCAGCCTGTAAACGGCCCTCAGCCCCTCACCCAGGCTGGCCACACCCCCATGAGGTCAGGATCTCCACTGGGGAGCTTGGCCAGCCTGCAAACAGCCATAAGCCCCTCACCCAGGCTGGTCAGGCATGCCAGCAGGTGGACATTCCCAGAGGGGTCCCAGACTGTGAGAGGGCACAGGCCGGACTGAGGGACCTCCCGAGTGCACAAGTTTTTGTGCACTGGGCCCCTAGTTTCTTATAATACTGATTTGGGGGTCATAAACTCCTTTAGCTTTTTCTTATCAGTGAAGCTCTTTATCTGACCTACAATTCTGAATGATAGCTTTGCTGGGTAAAGTAATCCTGGTTGTAGGTTCTTGCTATTCATCACTTTGAATATTTCTTACCTCTCCCTTCTGGCCTGAATAGTTTCTGTTGAGAAATCAGCTGATAATCGTATGAGTACTCCCTTGTAGGTAACTATTTTTCTCTTGCTGCTGTTAAGATTCTCTCTTTGTCTTTTGCTCTTGGCATTTTAATTATGCTGTGTCTTGGTGTGGTCCTCTTTGGATTCCTTTTTGTTTGGGGTTCTCTTTGCTTCCTGGACTTGTAAGTCTATTTCCTTCACCAAGTAGGGGAACTTTTCTGTCATTATTTCTTCAAATAGTTTTTCAATATCTTGCTCTCTCTTTTCTTCTGGCACCCCCATAATTCAGATGTTGGTATGCTTGAAGTTGTCCCAGAGGCTCCTTACACTATCTTCATATTTTTTGATTCTTTTTCTTTTTGCTTTTCTGGTTGGGTGTTTTTTGCTTCTTTGTATTTTAAATCTTTGACTTGATTCTTGTTCAGTGGTTCTCAACCTTCTGGCCCTTTAAATACAGTTCTTCATGTTGTGACCCAACCATAAAATTATTTTCATTGCTACTTCATAACTGTAATATTGCTACTGTTATGACTTATAGTGTAAATATCTGATATGCAGGATGGTCTTTGGTGACCCCTGTGAAAGGGTCATTCAACAGCCAAAGGGGTCACAACCCACCAGTTGGAACTACTACTCTAGTCTGCTGTTGGATCTCTGTATATTAATCTTCATTTCAGTCAGTGTATGCTTAACTTCTAGTTGGTCCTTTGTCATGTCCTTGAGGGTCTCACTAGATTTATTGAGGGTCTCACTAAATTTATTGGTAGTTTCTAGAAAATTCTTGAAAAATCTTATAACCGTGGTTTTGAACTCTATATCCAGTAGTTTGCTTTCCTTCATTTCTGTCATTTGTGACCTGTTACTTTGTCTCCGCATTTTGGCTGCTTCTCTATATTGATAGAGTGGCTTTCTGTGCTAGGTGTCCTATAGGACCCAGTGGCTCAGCTTCCCCAATTACCTGAGCTGGACACTCTCGGTGCACCCATTTGTGGGCTGTGTGTGCAGTCTTCTTGTAGTTAAGCCTTGATTGCTGTTAGTATCACTGGGAGGAATTGACCTCCAGGCCACTTGGCTGTGAGAATCAGCTGTGTCTATGGTGGGAGAACTTCTGTGCTGGAGACACCCTTATGGGGCAAGACTTGCTTCAGTGGGGCTTTGGTGTTCACTGAGTCTGCCCCCTGAGTGTGTCCCTTATGAGGAGTTATAATCTGGATAGTCCAACTCTGACCACTGGGTACACTGGCTCTTGGACCTCTAAGGAGGTGCTAATTTAGCCTCTGCCTGAGGCTACGCAGCAGGAGCTATGGAGAGATATGCAGATTCCTCTTCTTTGTTTGGGGTTTGGTGGTGCCCAGATGAGGCCCAGCTGTGAAGCAGTGCAAGCTGCTGTGGGGCCTTGGGCCTTCTTTTGGATGTTCTGGGTCTCTCTGATCTAGCTGCAGTTTGTTAGGTAATTGTAGATTGCAATGGGCCAGGCTATTCATATGAAAAAGCCTCTGCTTGGGTGGGGTGGGGTCTCAGAGAATCCTCAGCCCAGTTCTAAGAGGCCTCAGGTATCAGTGTCCCACAGTAATCGCTGCAAGCACCTCTGAGGGAAAGCCACCTTCGAGTTCCTCCCAATGCCAAATAGTCCAGTTTCTCCCCTTATGAGTCTGGGTCCTCAGGGACTTGCCCTGAACTGGAGTTCAGAGCCATCGGGAGCTTGTGACTCCCTCCTGATTGAAAAAGACAACCGCGTCCTCAGTTGCCAGCCCTTTCTGCCCATGCCTCTGTACCTCTGCACTTTACTTCCTCATCTCCTCTGAGTCTCAGTGTGCTTTTCTATTTCCTTCTAGTTGTAGAATTTCCACTCAGCCAGCCTTCCTGTGGTTCTGGATGATGTCCGTTTTGTCTTTTAGTTGTACTTTTGAAGTAGTTGTGTGAGGCAGCAATTTCTGGTGTTTATGTATGCTGCCATCTTGGTTTCTCCTATATCTCAATTCATCTCTTATCTCCCCCCCACAACACTCACAAGTTTTTTCACTGTAATTTGACAGTCTGTTCAATGCTTCTCTGCCTCTGTATCCATCTTTTTGTTCATCAGGTTTTAATGTTCTTTATTATCCATAAATGAGTGAGATCATGTGGTGTTTTTCTTTCACTTTCTGGCTTATTTTACTTAGCGTAATGCTCTCCAGTTCCATCCATGCTGCTGCAAATGGTAAGAATTCCTTCTTTTTTTATAGCAGTGTAGTATTCCATTATGTAGATGTACCATAGTTTCTAATCCACTCATCTGCTGATGGGCATTTAGGCTGTTTTCAAATCTTGGCTATTGTAAATTGTGCTGCAATGAACATAGGGATGCATATGTCCTTTCTGATTGATGTTTCTGGTTTCTTGGGATATATTCTTAGAAGTGGTGTTACTGGGTCAAATGGCAGTTCCATTTTTAAATTTTTGAGGAAACGCCATAATGTTTTCCACAATGGCTGCGCCAGTCTGTATTTCTCTGCATCCTCTTCAGCACCTGTCATTTGTTGATTTTTTTTATGATAGCCATTCTGACAGGTGTGAGGTGGTACCTCATTGTTGTTTTGATTTGCATCTCTGATGATTCGTGACTTTGAGCATGTTTTCATGTG
>PVJC01040288.1:0-15869 GCA_004026665.1 Murina feae
TTGCCTTTTACTGCCCCCCCTGCTGGCCTTGTCACCCCAAACTGACCCTCTTTCAGCCTGGTTACCCCTAACTGCCCCCCTCCCACTGGCCTGGTCGCCCCACATAGCCTGCTGTTGAGTCATTTGGTCATCCCTCACTAACCTCCCTGTGAACTGGTTTGTCCCATGCAGCCTGTTGTTCAGTTGTTTGGTCATTCCTCACTAACACCCCTGCTGGCCTGGTTGCTTCTAACTGCCCTGCCCTGCAGGCCTGGTCTCCCCCAACTGCCCTCCTCTGCCAGCCCAGTCACCCCTAACTGCCCTCCCCTGCCAGCCTGGTTACCCCTAATTGCCCCCCCCCCCCCGCTGGCCTGGCCTCCCTTAACTGCCCTCCCCTACCAGCCATCTTGTGGTGGCCATCTTTTGATGACATGGGCCCAGCCATCTTGTGACCACATGGGAGCTGCCATCTTGTACACATGCATGACAGTGAATTTGCATATTATCTCTTTATTATATAGTATTATTTTTCCATAGGAAGAACTGTACACCTACTTTTGCCTTATCCTGTATATTTATTGAGCAGCTCATACTATATTATAAAGCCTTTTAAAATACTTTTATCTCATCTGACTTCCCAAATGCACTATAAGATAAGCTGGTAGAAATCATCAGCCTACTGATGAGAGGGGAAGCTGAGAATGTGAGTGTTGGAGCAACAAGCATGAGGACAGATCAGTGGACACTGGCAGAGCTGGAATGCAAGCCACATCTCTGCCTCCTGACCCCTGCCCACTCTTTCAGATCTGATTGCACTGCTTCCTGCTAGATAAATGCATAACGAGTTTGACCTCGTCTGCCTCAAAAAATTGAATTCAACATGGAGACTGTGACATACTCCCCATTGTAGAGCAATGGTTTCTTCTTCTGCTGAATGAGTTTCCTTAGGAATTAGCATTTATATCCTCCCGATAAGACTCTCCAGGGTGCATATTATGGGCGAGCAATGATATGCCTTTGCAGTTAATGGCACTCAGTGAAAACTACCAGGGCATGTCATTATTAGGTCATAATACCCACCCTGGAGTGTCTTACAGCTTAATTGTTCCCTCTTCCATTCCAGAAACCAGCCAAAGACATATTTTACTAATGTTTCTGCGTTGTTAATGAGTTCAGAATGGATGAGCACATGTGTTCTGCCTGTCTGTCTATCAAGCATGTATCCAGAAATACATTCAGGTCACATCATCCACCATTCCAGCTTGCATATTTTACTGCAAAAAAAAGTTTTCCATGGCTCTGATACTTCTGAAAGTGAAGATTTAGTATACAACATCTGTCTAAATATTCAGACAATGAAAACTCATCATAGTTCCCCTTCTGCCAATGTCCTTAGCATTTATAGCCTGATTATCATCTGTTTTTCTGCTAAAAATCTGCATCACGAGAGTTATATTTTAATCTGGACAAGAATCCACAACAGACGATTCCCAATCTTTAGAACATATAGCTAGTTATCTTTTAATGAGTAGTTAAACTTAGATTCTTTCTTACCCACATTCACCAAACCTCTTCAATCAGAATAGGAAAGTTATTATGCACTTTCAGGTTCTAATTCTTCTCCCATACAGTCATACTTCCCTTATTAATCTATAATAATAAAAGCATAATATGCTAATTAGACTGGACATCCTTCCAGATGACCTTCCATACAAAGCTGGGGTTGCAGGGGAAGGCCTGGTGCTGGGTGTCAGAGAGAAGCTGGTGCTGGCAGCTAGGGGAATGAAGACCTACTCTTGCACGGATTCCATGCATTGGGCCTCTAGTTTTAAATAACAAGCAAAAACTGAGGAGATACAAGAAGAAATAGCTGACCCAGATGTGTGTGTGGTTCTAAAATATGGCTGCCTAGCAATAGTCTAAAAAATATTCCAGGGAAAATCTAAGGCAGGATTAAATTAAAATATGCTTGGGTTCAAAAGTTCCTTCAGTTTCTGACATCAAGATGGCATTCTCCATTACAAAACATGGGGCGTATAGCTTAGTGTATCATTACCATGTATTGTTCACTATGATAGACCTACAAATTAAAAAAATAAGTCTGTCATAAAGATACTCAGTTTAGTGAGAAGAACGACACATATGTAAATATTGAAAGGAAACAATACAGGTCAATAAAACAAATGTAGCTTGGTAGCTGTCTAAGGGAAACATCTCTAGAAAAGTTTCTGGTGGAAAGAAATTGTCTTTGAATGGACTTGTTGTGTAATCATATAACAAGTAAAGAGACTGACTTAGTAATTTTAAAACTTCCCACAAAGCCTAGTTTCTAGATGGCCTCACTGGTCAATTCTAATGAACATTTAAAGAAGAATTAATACCAAGTCTTGACTCACTCTTCCAAAATATAGAAATAGAGGGAATATATCTCAACTCATTTTATGAGACATTATGACCCTGATCCTAAAAACAGACAGACCTCACAAGAAAACTACAGACCAATATCCCTTATCTATATAAAGGCAAAAATCCTCATGAAAGTACTACCAAACCAAATCCAGCAACATGTAGAAAAGATTATACACCATGACCAAGTGGGATATATCTAAAACACATTGCAAAATTGGATTATCATCTGGAAAACAATGGTGTAATATAGCATAATAACAAACTAAAGGACAAAAAAAATCCTCATGATCATCTTGAGGGATATAGAAAAGTGTGACAAAATTCAACACCCCAAAATGATAAAACCACCCAAGGAACTAGAAACTACAGGGAATTTACTCATTTGGATAAACACTATTAAAAACAAACAAACAAACAAACAAAAAACCCCACAGCTAATATCATATTCAGTGACAAAAGTTTGAATGATTAAGTGAATAAGACACTTATTCACTTTTCTACTTAGCATCTCAATATAAGTTACAGGCAGGACAATTAGGCAAGAAAAGAAAGGAAAGATATCTAGATTGGAAAGAAGAGGTAAAACTATCTCCATCCATAGATGCTTGTTCATTTACATAGAATATCCTAAGGGATAATTTACAAGCATACTAGAAGTAATAAACAAGTATAGAAAGGTTAAGGATGCAAGATCAATATACAAAATAATTGTACTTTTCTATGTTGTCAATAAACAATTGCCAACAATAAAAAATAAAATTAAGAAAATAATATAATTTACAATAGTACAAAAATAATAAGATATTTAAGAATAAATTTAACAAAAAAGTGAAATATTTATAGTTTTATAAAGTATGGACATTGTTGAAAGGAATTGAAGAAAATCTAGATAAAAGACATATTTATGGATTGTAAGACTTAATATTAAATTGATCTACAGTTTTAACACAATTTATATCAAATACCAGCTGACTTTTTGTTCAAAAATTGACAAGCGAATTATGAAATGCAAATGAAAATGCAAGAAAGCCAGAATATCCAAAACAGTTTTGAAAAAAAGAACAAAGTTGAAGGGCTTATATTTTCCAATTCAAAACTTACTAGAAAGCTGCTGAAATCAAGATACTGTAGAACTAATATAAAAATAGACATATATGGTAAATTATGAAACAACATTGGAAGGCCAGAAATAAGTGAATATCCATGCAATGGAATATTATTGTATTATCAGCACTTCAATAAAAAAAAAAGATGTACTGATACCAATTGCAACATGGATGAATCTTAAAAACATGCTAAGTGACAGAAGTCAGTCGCAAAATATAAATATAATATGACTGGATTTGTAGGAAATGCCCAGAATTGGCAATCTTACAGACAGAAAATAGATTAGAGACTGCCTAGGGCTAGAGAGAATAAGTTATGGGAGTGTCTGCTAATGGACACTTTAAAACTCTTCTTTTGGGGGTGATAAAAATATTTGACCTTTAGATTCTGGTGACGGTGTGTTGATGGTACACATCTCAACATATTCAAAACTATTGAATTACACACTTTAAATGGGTGAATATTATGGCATGTGAATTATATTCCAATAAAGTTGTTTTAAAAACAGTAAAACTGAAGAGTTTAACAAAATGAAATTACAGACTATCAGAAGTACAGAGGCCTAGAAATAATCAGGTCAAGTGAGAACAGAAAGTAGGAATTTATATTAAGAAGAATGGTAAGAATTGTTTCCAACAGAGTCAAATCTAAGCTATATTTGTGGTTTGGCAAGAAGCTATATCTTTCTTTTGTAAACTGAACAAAATAAAAGACAATCAAAAAGCCTTGGGAAACAAATACTGTAGTTGTAAATAAAAGATAGTGATCAGAATATGTAGAAAACTAAGAAGTGTCATAATATTAAGTACCTGGATATTTGGAATACCTTTATTCAAAAGGCTAAGCCTAGAGACCTAAGATTTTAGTTTCCTATAAGTGATGTAACATGGTATACAACAAATTGTATTTGTATAATTATGTTATTAAAACTTTATTCATTATATCAGTTTTCAGTTCATAGGATAAACCCATAGACAAGGTACAGAAGACTTACTTAGATGTACAGACTAAATGTGAGTATAAAATTTGATACTATAGATTTTAATCCCTTTTTGTCTTAAACGGCAGAGAATCAAGAGACTCCATTAAGTTTACAGATGAGGAATCGGGAGAAAAATTGTAATATTTTAAAATCTATAAGTAAGCAAAAGAAGAACTGATACTAATTTTTTTAATTACAAAAGTTAAGGGAGTTTGAAAGTGAGAATCTTGTTGCCTAGAGTTTATAAAACAAAAAAAGATTAAAATATATTATTTAGCATTGTAACGTTTAAAGAATATGAACAAAAACTTTAAAATAATTGCATCTGAAAACTGTGACTGTGGTGAAAGTTGAGTAATTGTTCATTTATTGAGTGGATATAACATTAGAGATTCTAATGTGTTACTTTTTGGAAAGTAAAAGTATCAGCAACAATATTTTTAAAAAACTAGAAAATCACGAGGATTTATTTTAAAACAAACAAAAACACAATAGACTTCATTAGAAACCTATGGGTGATACAATCTGTCTTCTATACTTACTTCTCTTTTATATTTGAGTTCTAAAGATCACGTGTTCCTCTTAGTGGGAGCATGAAAAAGGTACAATCTCAGATGGTCTGGAGTCTTATTTGAGCATTTCCGCAGGACTGTGCCACACAGTAGTGAGGTTGCAATGCCCAGGGCTTCAGGGCATCCTGGCAGCGTGTGGAAGAACAAACAATATGAAGTCAGACATGGAGGGCTCCAGACTATCTCTGAAGCAGCCCACAGAGAATTCCTCTTTCATTGAGATTCTCCTCTCATCAAGGTTATCAGTCCAACCACCAACTGCACTGAACCTTTTTATCATCCCCACTTCATAGTTATAAAATATTTGCAATTACACAATATGCTAATTATGAGCTGTCTACAAACAGCTTAATCAATTGAATGTATTTTATTATTCCTAGCCTAGGCATTATGGAGCCACATGAAGCTCGGAGACCGATAAATTATTCTAGACTGTAAAACTGCTGCCAAACCAGTGAGAAGTTTTATTTGGATTCAGGAGGCTTGCTACTCTACTTGGCGAGCAAGATTTGGGGAAAACAGCAGAAACAAAGAGGCATCCTGGAGTCACCTTGTGAAGCTTGATGGGTTCCCGCGAATTGCAGAGCCGGGATGCCATCTAAGTCCCAGGAGGAGCCTGATCACCTGAAACCTTCTCTGTCAAGTTGCTATTAATGTGAAGTCAGGTTCTTGAGGCACCTGGGCTTCTTAGAAGCGTTATTTCCCATCACCAGGTGCTTGGTTTTGTGTGTGTGTGTGTCTGTGTGTGTGTGTTTGAAGTGACTAGACATCTATGTTGTATAGGTATGTATAGATGGTGTATATGTCTCCAGCTAGTCTGTTGAGAAACAAATAACTATTTTTTTTTCATTTCCATCAGGACCTTCAGGGGTGTACCACATTTGAACATCTCAAAATAGAGCAAGAGAGGAAGTGCTCTGCATATTTATACTTCAACTAGGGGCCCGGTGCACAAAAATTTGTGCGCTTGGGGGGTCCCTCAGTCCGGCCTGTGCCCTCTTGCAGTCTGAGACCCCTCAGGGGATGTCCACTTGCTGGCATGCCTGGCCAGCCTGGATGAGGGGCTGATTGCTATTTGCAGGCTGGCCAAGTCCCCCAGTGGAGACCCTCACCCCCATGGGGGTGTGGCCAGCCTGGGTGAGGGGCTGAGAGCTGTTTTCAGGCTGGACACAGCCCCTTTAGGGTTTGCGTCCATACTGGGGTGCCTGGGCAGCCTGGGTGAGGGGCTGAGGGCTGTTTTCAGGCTGCCCACAGCTCCCATTGACCCAAAGTCCCAGTGAGGCTGGCTGGAATCAGGTTTATGAGGTTTATTTATCTTCTGTAATTGAAATTTTGTTGCCTTGAGCAGAGGCCCAGCCGGCCTAGGCAGTTTCCTCCATCGCTGGTGCAATGGAAGCCCCCTGTTTGCTCTAGCTCTGTGGCTGCTGGCTGCCATCTTGGTTGGGTTAATTTGCATACAGCCGCTCTGATTGGCTGGTGGGCATGGCTTGGGTGTAATGGAGTGAGGGTCAATTTGCATATTATTCTTTTATTAGATTAGATGTGTTCAGCAAGAACATACATTCCCAAACATCCCCCCTCCCCAAATTATTCTTATATTCAAATTTTTACAAAAAGTCTTTTAAACCAATGGCTATTACCCCACCACCAGGCCACCGCCATTCTCATGACTTGCTTTTTTAACAACTAAGTAGTCTTTGGAAAAAATGTTCCCTCAAATCCTCCTCAAACAATGCTGGTTTTGGATTCTTCTGATGACCATCTCAACAAAATGTTCATGTGTAGTTCTGTTTTCTGGAATTTTGTGTAGGGTACAGACTGCTTGTGATTCATGGTCACATGTATAGCATTTCTCCGTGAAATTTCTTGCTCTGCTTAACAGATCCAAGAGACATGGCCAAGTTAGAATGTTGTTGAAGATCAACATATTCCAACACACAGACTAAAAGGGGAATGTTTAGATTTATTCTGGTGATTAAGTAGGATATTTTCTTAAATCCATTCATTTCTGCCACTGAATAAAAGTACTATAAATTTTAAAAATTAAGAAGCCTATGTAATATGTAGTAGGCCAGACTTTGAATTAAAATAAGAGGAAGAAATAACTCCTGTTGTTAAATTGTTCAAAGCTAGGATCAGAACTCAAATAGGAGAAGGGTCCATGCCTCAGAAAAGACAATCATAGCAAAGGCATTTTTTAAAGGAGGCAAATGTAAATAGCGTATCAGCTAAAGCTCAATAAAAAGAGGACCTTTCGAACATATTTTAGTAAACTTCTAAATGTATTTAGAAACAAATTCCAAGTGTATACTTTAGAGACACAAAGTTAGGCTGACGCTGGAAGTTCCTTTCTACACTGGGTCTCCATTTTGTTTGAAAGACGTGTTTTCAAGAACAAATTCTTGCCATATTTTCTAAAAATTGGCACATGGTGGAATAGAGCCATGGCTATAATAACTACCCTAGAATTTAAGTCTGCATTTACGTGCATCAAATAAGAAATGTGTGTGAATGTGATTATTTGAAATTATCTTTGTCTCAGTTGGGAACCAGGTTAATAGGCCTGCTCAAAGAAATGAAAATATCAATGCAGCTTTGTAATATCATATTTTGTTTAAGCAATGAAACTATTCTTCTGTTGCAGAAAGTGTCAAAGACCTCATGATTGAATTTTATATTTTTATTAACACTGAAAAATATTTTTAGAAATATTTTAAGTATTTAGAATGCTATGTTGGAATAAAAGAAAAGAGTTGCCATATATATTACCTAAAAGAAAAGTAGAGTGACCACAAGCCAATTGAATGTGGGAAAAGGGATAAGGTAATAAACAAACATTAATGTCTTAAAAATTGTCTTAAAAAATAGAGCTATCACAGGTGGTGTAAGAGATCCTTAGTTATAGTCACTCATTTGTGTGTTTTTTAAATAATATATTTGTTTATTGCTTTTGAGAGAGAGAAAGGAAAGAAAAGGGAAAGAGAGAAACATTGAGGAGGCCTTCTGCATGCCGCCTATTGGGTATCGAGCCCACAACCCAGGTATGTGTCCTGAGTTACATCCCACTGAGCCACACCAGCCAGGGCCATAACCACTCTATTTTTGTTCTTAATGCGATTCCAAAGGAAATGTATTAATTCTAGACGTGTAGTGGGTTGAACTTAAAAAGCCATGTTAATGTAGCCCACAAATAAATGAGCCTGAAGTGGTTCAACAACAAAACACTAGGCAGCAATGGCCAGATTTTAGGTACGTCCTGCCACTCATAGGATTTGTGATTAGTTGTCTGTAGAGAAATACTTACGCATATAGTTTTCTCTTTATAGTGTAGGATAAGATTTCAATACTTCTGTCGTCATTATAAAATCCTAAATTTAAATGCTTATTAATGCACATGGATTTAATTGATTCCACGGGATAATTATTCTTAACAAGCTAGTGTCCAAAAAAATATAAAACAGATCATTATTAGGAGAGAAAAACAAAGAACTAATAAATCTGAAAACATTCATCTTCCCTATTAATGAAGAGTCATGTGAAAACAAAAATGAAGCAGCTTGCCTGTTGGACACCTTTATCCACGATTGATAGAAATACAAATTGGTTTAACCTTTTCAGAATTCTGTGAATGGAGAGCCATAAGGATTGATGTGCCTTCTGGCTTAGTAATGATGCTTCCAGGAATTTATTTTAATAAAATATAAATGTAAATAAAATTTATGAACAAATATATTTAACACAGTGAAGGTTGGAAATAATTAGAATGTATAATAATATGCTAGGGGTCAAATAAGTTATGGTTTATAAAGGAGGCCACTCTATACTAATTATGCTTTTGAAAAAATGTTAGTAAAGTCTCAAAACAATACATTTAAGCTAAATATTATATTTATGAATATGTATTAATTATACTTATATAAAAATATACAATATATATAATAGCTAATGTAAGCTCATCATTTTTTTCCTTCCTAAATATATTTTGTAATCTGCCAGTTCCCCTTCAAACACCATTTAAAAGATATAGTACTTTCAGAGTCGGAAGAAAACTCAACAACAAAATTTAAGTGTATATTTTTGTTTCCAAAAAAGGCAAAAAAAAAAAAAATTCAGATACACCCATTATAGGATGAGTCTTAACTTCTAAGTTTGGCAGTACCTCACAATAAGTTAGTTCACTAACATGTTGCAATAAGAAGGCTTTTTACTGGGCCTGCTTTTCGGTAACTTTCAGAACCTAGTTCTCAAAATTTTTTTCAGCTTTTCAACAGCAGGCACTGAATTCACAAATGAAGCATTTATACTTCCTTGCCGACAACATGGCAATCACTGGTTGGCCATGGGGGAGGCCCGATAAGAACAAATTTGGTGTGCACATTGCTCCTTTCATTTTTCCATCCTGGAATTCACAGCGCTCTGCTAATGCTGCCCATGAGTCACTACCTGCAGGTCTGGCTCTGCTGCAGATTGCTTGCAAAAGTCCTGCAGAGAAGAAGAGACCCCAGAGGAACATTCCAGTCATGTAGACACCATAACTTAAAACCACTGTGAAGGACTTGGCTGGAAATCTAACTTCCTGGTTTGGCTTTTAACAAGACGCTTGCAATGTAATGCCACTGCTTTCATGAAAGATGGCTAAAGAACCATTAATGACACTAATTAAGATGTGTGACTATCATTTAGATACTCCTCCTTGTTGCTTTCCAAGTACAAGCTATGTTACCTAACACATTAATTGGTAATGAGACGAGTGCACATCTTTCAACTACAAGGTCAGTTTTTAAAGCAGGGCTTTTATTATTAATGAGTTTTACGTTCCTACGCAGTCCAGGTAGAGATTCTATTAACAAACCTTATCATATTCCTCTTTAACCCGAGTGCAGCCATATCCCCCTCAACCAGGCCAAATAGCATGGTACTATGGGTTAGCATTTCAAACCTTCATCCAGCCTTTAATATACTTTCCAAAGCATTCTCTATACACTCAGAACCTACTGATTTAATTGTTTGCATTTTTAAGGAAGCCCAATTTCTGGTACTTTTGACCAGACATACAAAATCAAAATGCTATTTATTTGAAATCCACTACTCACCTATCCAGCATGTCTGCCTAAGGTAAGTTTTGTGTTTCTAAAGTAAAGAAAACAAAGAATTTTCACATATAGCCCCTACTAGTATAATGTCCTGCTTATTGCCTTAGAATTCTAAATGGCATAGGTTAGTAGAGTCTGAAAAAAGGTTAGCCCCAACAACTCACATAACAATACAGCTTCTCAAAATTATGGTCATGTTAGCGTTTCCACTTTCCACAGCGTCAGTTCTGTTTCTCGCTGCTCTCAACACTGATTCCAGATTTATGACTGCTGCTCTTTCTTAACTCATCCAGATTCCTCTACTTTCAATGTAGTCTCCTCTTATCCTGGCAGCTCCTAATTCATGGAGCTCATAATTTTTACATCATATGAAAACTCAAAGCAGTTGACTTCATTAAAAATATTTTTGTGAAGCCTTTTCTAGAGATATGTTTAAGGATGATGTGCCAATTACTCCATGTTGTACACTTCTCTCTTTTTTCTAAAATAAGGGGATGTGTGTACAGTCCTTGTGTTTGTCGCTGGACAGAGTATCTAATTTATCCTTGCTCTTCCTGCATGTATTCCAGGAAAAGTTTGTAGGAGAATAGTATTAAAAGCTCAAATATGTTAACAGAATCCTCCTGGTCTCAGACCTAAACCTAGACAACAGTGTCTAGATCTGTGTTTCATATTTGCATGGCAGGGATGGGGTCAGGTGCACATAGTGTCTGGGAGGGCATGTATTGCTAAAAAGAAAAGCATATTTCTTATGAGTATTATTTTTTATACTCAAAACTAAATTCTCTAAAGCTTGACAAAAATCATAGTTAGGAGGAGGTACACAGAAATTGAGTCAGAATTCACTCAAAGTGCTTTAGACTAAACCACGTTGGAAAACATAGAGATGGTGTCATTGGGTTAAGAACATGGTGACATGGAATGACTTCTCAGGTTTCTCTCCATTTGCTCTGCTTAGTTCATTGCAGCGAAGCTCCCCTAGATCCAGATACCACTGCCCATCTTTTTCTTCTACCCCCCCCCAAAAAAAAGTCTAATAAGTGGCTTAAAAAGAAATTTCTCATGGAACGTGGATGCAGATAGTATTCAGGTCACAGCAAAAAGTGGCACCCATGCAGCTCAGAGAGACAGGTAATTGTCAAGTTGAAACTTAGGTTCAGAACACAGAGGCAAGAGGCAGGCGGTGACGGGGGCAGCGGGCTCCACCCAGCCTGTCTTCTAATGGGGACAGTTTGCTTCTCAAGGGATTAAGCAGCATCATTTGATTGCTTCTGATTATATATATATTCCTCTCCAAAATTCTTGCTGTTAGTGGAATTCAATCTTGGTGTTGCTTTTTCTTGGAGAATTTTCATCCTTTCTGATTCTTCAAAAGTATTTTGGAAGGAGTGAGAAGAAGCTGCCTCAGGAACTGTGAGCCACATGCTATGTTGGTTCTAATTTTAGTCCCGAATCACTCAATTCCATTGTACAGATAAATGAATTGTCACAAACTATTTGCAGAATCAAATTGAGAACAAGCCGCTCTTACCCTCACCTTGCTATTCTGAATCAGATCTGCTTGGGAACAGACCTGATATTCGTTATTCCTTCTTTAGTATCAAATCATGCCAATATGCTAACTTTCCACATACATTAATCTAAGATTTACCTCTAATTAAGCAATAACTTCAAATCAAAGGAATTCAAGGCATCACTGCACAGGCAGGGGTTTTCTTCGAAGCTGGCAACCCTCTGGGAATCATAGCCCAGACGGTGTGTCAGGCAGCCTGGCTTTCCTGCAAAAAAACGTGGTTCTGCCCTCTGAACGATGAATCATTTTATCCACATGTGTGCATTGTAAACTCTCTTTTATTCTGATGACAAATAACCACATAAATATAAGGCAAACCCATAAACCACAATGGCAAAATTTACGTGTGTTTCTTGATTTCCACAAGCACGTGGCCAGATCTTACACGTTATTCCAGATACAGTTTGGTGAGTTGCTGCTGAGGCCCTCAGTCACCAGCAAGCTTGAAATCACATGCCTAAGGGCACCAGTAGCAGCGGGACGGTTGCTCCCAGAATGATGGCACAGGAGGCATGATTTTCAAATGGATGGAGGCTATGTCATTGGGAGGGATGGGAAACATCGAATGATAGGGTCACAATCTTCACATCTGCACAGAAACAATACAAACAGATGAATGTCAACTACCCCATAGGGTGGCATAGGAGGGACTGGACCACACAGCATCATGTGGTCAAGTAGTTGGGAGCCAACTGGTTGCAATCTTCTTGGATGTTGACATTGCTATGTGATGAGAACACAAATGAGAGAGTGGACTTCTATGGTGTCTAGAATAAAGAGGGGGATATACACTTGTTCCACTCCTCCCAGCTTAGCTCTTAGTAGGAACATTGAATTCCACCCAGGATGTTGCTCAGAATGATAAGGACCCACGTGAGGGAATCAGAAAGGAAGACCCTAGAAACTGGCATGGTGAGGAAGAGGTGAAGATCAAGTCGTATTTGGATCCAAGCTTCATAGGGAATCCAAGTTTCATAGGATTGAACTAAATTACCTAATTCCTTTAAGCTCTAAAATTCTGAGACTTTAGAATTATCTTGACTCAATTATTTTTTTTTTAGTCTGATTTCTACCAAGCAGGTTTTTCTACAGAGAAAACCTAGCCATAAAACTATCCAAACAATATTTCTCAAAGTATAGTAATTCCCACAAAGTTGTCAAACTAGAGAGTAGGATAAGAAAAACGTAACAAATGTTTCAGCATTTGCTGGTTACAAAATTGCTAACTGTGGAGGACTATATTTATTTGTTTGCTTTATTTTCTAGGAAGGAAGCTTTTATGTGTTCAAGCCATTTCATAAATAGAAAGAACAATATATCATTCACCTTTTCTCCTTTCTTCCTGTCACAGCAAATAAAAGCTAACCCCAAATCCAAAGAGTGCTTTGTAGGCACTGCACATTTTCAACATTCCACCACCCAAAGAACTGTTGCTACCAACAGTTTAAATGCAAAAATGCTGAGAATGGGAAAACAAAAACAAAAACAAAAAAACAAAAACCAAAAACCAAAGCAATAACTAAAAGAACCACCCCTCCATTATATCTAAACTTGAAAAATATTTTGTGTGTTTATTATACAGAATTGCTTCTAATAATATGATACCTAGAACTCTGAGTATGTTCAATATTTCTTTTCGCAGAGGTAATAATCATATAAGATTTCTAGGACTATAATGATCTCAGAAGATCATCTATGCTATCTTTATCTTTATCTTATAAATCTCAAACCACTGAGAGGCTGTTGCTATGAGTCTTCAATGGTGCTCCTCAAACACATTTACTGAGAAATTGTTTATTAATGAGCTAGAGGCCAGGTGAACGAATTCATGCACAGGTGGGGTCCCTTAACCTGTCCAGAGATCAGGGCCATTCGGAGTTGTCTCGCTCAGTCCCAATCAGAGCCAATGAGGGCTGGCCAGCCTGGAAGGAAATGCAGGAGGTTGGCCAGCTGACCTCGAATGGGCTGATAGGGGCCAGCTGGAAAGGAGGGAGCCTGGGGAGGGCTCCTGGGCATGTCCTGCCCTCTCAGCCAGTGAGCTGACCTAGTGGAGCATCTGCCCCCTGGTGGTCAGTACATGTCACAGCAACTGGTAGAATAGTCAACGGAACAGTAACTAATGGGTCAGACACTTAGCATATTACGCTTTCATTATATAGGATAAGCCAAATCACCCATGATCTGTTTTTGAACCCCTTTTCTATTTTTTAAATTCTTCTTGAAGATGGTGAGCTACAAATAGTGAAGCAGATCTACACAGAGTCACAAGGAAAGCATGGGGCAGAAGCAGTCCTCTGCCACAGACGCTTAGGTCTAAAATTATTTTTAAGATTACCTTCAACAATTTTATTTTTCTCATGGGCAAGGGAAAATAATGTGCCTCCCTGCACCCCAAGATGTTCATGTCCTAATCCCAAAACCCTGTGAATATTTTACCTCATTAGCAAAAGAGATTCTCAGGACCCCTCTCGCAGGGTGAGAGCTTTGTTACTTTGGAAGTAATAAACTTTGCTTCCCTTTTTCTTACCACTCCCTTGTCCATGAATTCATTCATTTCTTGAGACAACGAACTCAGCAGTTCACACTGGCATCTCATCTTCATTTTGCCTTGTTTTGATTTTCAGAAAAAAATTTTTTTTACCTAACCAAAACCCTAACCCTAATCCTAGATTCAAACCCTAACTCTGAACCCTAATTCTAACCCCTTACTTCTAACCCTAACCTTATCCCTTACTTCTAGCCCTAATCCCTAACCCTGAACCTAACCACATACCCAAACTCTAACACTTAACCCTAACCCTAACCCTAACCCTAACCCTATCCCTAGCCCTAACCCTAAACCTAGCCTTAGCCCTAGCCCTAGCCCAACACTAGCCCTAACCCTAACCCTAACCCTAACCCTAACCCTAACCCTAGCCCTAGCCCTATCCCTAGCCCTAACCCTAATCCTAGCCTTAGCCCTAACACTAGCCATAACCCTAACCCTAACCCTAGCCCTAGCCCTAGCATTAGCCCTAGCCCTAGCCCTAACCCTAACCCTCACCCAAACCCTAGTCCTAGCCCTAGCCCTAACCCTAACCCTAACCCTAACCCTAACCCTAGACTCAGGCCCTAACCCCAGACCCAAACTCTAACCCCTAACCCTAACCCTAACTCCTAATCCTAACCCCATACCCTAACTCTAACCCCTAACCCTAACCCTAACCCTAATCCTAACCTTAATCTTAACCATAACCCTAACCCCTAACCATGTTGTCATGAATTATCAGAGGAAGCATTAACGTTAATTCCTCTTTCCATTCCTGGGGTCTAGAATAATTCTTGACATGTCAAATTATTTAATTAATGTTTGTTAAATAAATATTCAAGTATAGCATTTATTTATTTAGCCAACGATCATTTATTGACTCCTATATGCTGGGCATGGAGAATCTAATCTAATAAAAGCATAATATTGAAATTAACCATTTCTCTGGGATGCCTAAGCCACACCCACCAGCCAAAAGCCATGCCCACCAGCCTATCAGAGTGGTTGTATGCAAATTAATCCAGCCAAGATGGCGGCCAGCAGCCATGAAGAGAGCAGTGGTGGGTGAGTCATGGGAAGTGGCAGGCAGCAGCGCAGGCCGGATGGGTGGTGACAAGTGCTTCGAGGGCAGTGGTGGCAGTGGGTCTGAGGCGCATGGGGACCCGGCCTGTGGGGCGGGTCAGTCCCACACCCCAGCGGCTGCGAGCCCCAGGTGGCTGCATTGCTGCCTGCCGCTGGGGAAGGAGGCACGGGGACAGGCCCTGCACCCTAGCGGCTGTGAGCCCCATGTTGGCTGGAGCCATCCGCTGGGGAAGGAGGCATGCAGGGACCAGGCCCAGCACCCCAGCAGCTGCAAGCCCCCACCCCCCCACCCCACTTGGCTGGCACTGCTGCTGCTAGGGAAGGAGGTGCCAGGGACCCGGCCTGCGGGGGAGGGCAGTTGTGAGGGACCCAGGCCTGCAGGGGAGGGCAGTTGCGGGTATCCAGGCCTGAAGGGGAGGATAGTTGGGGGCGGGGGACCAGGCTTGCTGGGGTGGACAGTTGGGGGTGACCAGGCTGGCAGAGGAGGGCTGTTGGTGGTGATCCAGGCCTGCAGGGGAGGACAGTTGGGGGGGACCCAGGCCTG
>PVJC01040289.1:0-15874 GCA_004026665.1 Murina feae
TGGAAAGGGCTGTTTACTCAGGTCCGTGAGTGGCGGCCGCCATGTTGGCTGGGCTAATTTGCATACAGCCGCTCTGATTGGCTGGTGGGCGTGGCTTACCCTGTCTCGGAGAAACGGTTAATTTTAATATTTCGCTTTTATTAGTTTAGATTTTATTTTGTTATTAAACTTATTGGGGTGACATTAGTCAACATGTTCATATGGGTTTCAGGTGTGGGTTTCTATGTTACAAGATTTGTGTCCTGCACCATGTGCCCACCATCCAAAGTCACATCTTCTCCTGTCACCTTGTATTAGGACCCCCTACCTCTCCCCATCCCCTTCCCTCTGGCAACCACCACACTGCTGTTTGTGTTCACGAGTCTCAGTTTTATATCCCACATATGAGTGAAATCATATGGTGCTTAGCTTTTTCTGACTGACTTATGTCACTTAGCATAATCTTCTCAAGATCCATCCACGTTGTTTCTAATGGAGCTATGTCATCCTTTCTTATGGTTGAGTAGAATTCCATTGTGTATATGTACCACGTCATCTTTATCCAGTCCACTATCGCAGGACAGTTTGGTTGTGTCCATGTTTTGGCCATCGTGATCGTGCTGCAATGAACATAGGAGTGCGTATATCTTTGCAAATATATGCTTTTGAGTTTTTCAGGTATATACTCAGAAGAGGTCATATGGTGGCTCCATTCTTAGTGTTTTGAAGAATCGCCAGACTGCTTTCCATAGTGTGCACACCAGTCTGTATTCCCACCGGCAGTGAATGAGGGTTCCCTTTGCTTCCACAACCTCTCCAACACTTGTGATTGCCCTTCTTGTTGATCACGGCCACTCTAACAGATGGGAGGTGGTATCTCATTGTAGTTTTGATTTGCATTTCCCTAATTTGCATTTCCCTAGTAAGGTTAAACATTTTTTCATGTATCTATGGGCTGTGTGAATGTCTTCTTGGGAGAGGTGTATTTTCAGGTCCTCAGCCCACTTTTTGATTGAGTTGTTTGTTTAGTATTGAATTTTATGAGTTCTTTATAGATTTTGGAAATTACATATTTTGTCTGCCACACATTCTCCCTTTTATTCTTCTGGGACTCTAATTACATATATGTTATATGGTTTAAGACTATCCTGAAGGTCACTGAGGTCTGTATTTATTTAGGTATTTTTCTCTGTTTTAGGGATTAGATAATTTCTATTGTTTTGTCTTAAAATTTTATGACTGTTCCTTTTGTCATTTATAATCTGTTAAAGTATTTCAGATATTTCACTTATTTCAGATATTGCACTGTAAGTTTCAAAATGTCCGTTTAATTCTATTTAAAGTTTCATTTCTCTGCTAAGATTTACCATGTCTGTTTTTTTCATTATGACCATCTTTATAAGAGATATTTATAATAGATACTTTCCAGTCTTTGTCTGCTAATTAGACCATCTGGATTATCTTTGAGTAATTTCTATTTACTACTTTTTCTCTTAATTAGGAGTCACCTTTTCCTGTTTTCCTTTTCATGTCTAATAATTGCTGAGGTTTATTGGAAATCATGGATAATTTAGGATATAGAACTTTGTTCTATTAGTTTCCTCCAAAGACTGTTTTTGTTCTAGCAAGTTGCAAACTACTGGCCAGTCAACTTGCATTAGGCTTGGATTTATGCTGGTTAGGTGGATCTAATCCAGATTTACCCTGTTCTAGGTTGAATTGCTTAATCTTAAAACATTGTTTTGCTCATAATCATGGTCCTTTTGGGCTTTTAATGGAAAGTCTGGCTTGTTTATCAATCAGTATCTGAAATTTCTGCTCAAATATTTCAACTTTCAAGCTATGACTATTTATTTAGTCTTCTCTGTAATTTAAAACCAGCTGAAGGTTTAAGGGAAGTTTATATTTTGATGTGCTTTTTTCTAGATATTTTCTCTTGAATTTCCAGACAGTTCAACAGCCCTAAAAATTGTTCTCTGGCATCTGGGCCCTATCAGATTGTGGCATTTTGAGTGAATCACAATTATTCTAAGGCACACAGTCTAGGCCGTACTCTAAGGGGAAATGCCATGTAAAAATGAATCTCACACAGTACATTTCTCTTTTTTCAAAGATTGAAACCCCCGTATCTGCCTGATGTTTGTCACTCTCCGTTGCTTCAAATAGTTATTTTTATATTTTGTCTAGAGTTTATAGTTATCTATCAGAGAGTTAGTATTTTATAAGCAACTATGTCATTACTAAAACCAGAATCTTAATGGGATATTTTATTTAAAAAATTACTATCCTTCATGTATGAACTTGATGGGTGTCCAGTGATATGGTTTGTAGAATATCTTGTTATAACAGAACATGTTGATATGGAATAAGAAAAATATTCCTGGAAATTTTGGGAAAATATAAAGTCTCTTTCTAAAAACATGTTCATGACAACCATAACAATGGTTTCTTTTGTGTAGGGTTCTAGTGTTACAAACTGAATGGCAAAAGGCTCCAGAAAATCCCTAACTCAATGCTCAAAAGCAGGGGTCTTCAAACTTTTTAAACAGGGGGCCAATTCGCTGTCCCTCATACCGTTGGAGGGCCCGGCTATAGTTTAAAAAAAACAAACAAACTATGAACAAATTCCTGTGCACACTGCACATATCTTATTTTAAGCAGGACAGACAGCGGCGACAAAAACATCCGCATGTGGCCCGCAGGCCGTAGTTTGAGGATGCCTGTTCAAAAGCCACATACTTTGATACTCGCAGGCACTGGTACATCCCTCCTCTTATTGGGTCACTGGATAGGAAAGAGCATAGAACCAGGTTATGGTAAAAAAGTATCTTCCTGTGATCATAATGATAAGGCTTCATAATGCTACTAGAGACTCAAGAAATGGCTGAGACTCTCTCTTGCTGTGAGAGTGAGAGCTCTGCTTAATGACAGTTTATAATGGGAGAGGATGAGGTGAAATGGATGACCTCCTTGGATAAAGACTGGACTTTTCCTCATTTGGTGTGTTTCAACAAAGCCTAAAATAGCAAAATCTTATCTTTTCTACTTTTTATCTTATAAGAACAGACACTTTCAATTTTATCATATTAAGGTACAATACTAGTACATTTTCAGTGATCTAAAGTCAATTCTTGAGAGAAAATATTGACTAGAGGATGAATTTTAGAGCTTTAGAGCAGACTAACCTGAATTTTTATCTCAGCTATACCATCTATTAGCTGTGTGACGATGGATATGATATTTAAGCTTTCTAAACTTCAGTTTCTGAATCTAAGACATCTATTAATAGTGAACCTACTGGGAATGCTTTGAGGTTGGTAATATGTTTAAAGTGCCTGGCAAAGTGTCTGACAGAGTGCGCTCATGCAGTAGAGGGATATTACCACCTTACAATTGTAGTGACAGTGTTAATCATCATTATTTGTTAGCTAGTTAAGGAAAGTAAGGTGCAAGGAATTTAAGAAATAAGCTATAATTCAATTGTGTATATACACTACAATTTTTTTATCCACTTGTTTGTTTGTTGGCCATAAAAAAGAATAAAATCGTAACCATTTGGGATCACATGGATAGACCTAGAGTGTATCATGCTAAATGAAATGTCAGATAGAGAAACACAGTTACCATATGATTTCACTTACATGTGAAATCTAAAAAACAAAATAAACAAATGAATAGAATGGAAACATACTCGTAGGTACAGAAAACAAACTGATAGTTGCCAGATGGAAGGGGAGTGAGGGAGGCTGGGTGAAAAAGGTGAAGAGGTTTAGAAGTACAAATTGAGATGTGAGAGTGATCTGGCTGAGACATCTGTCACCCCATTGATCGCCAGCGTTGGCTCAGCTGATCTGGCTGGCTAGGCGGGTGTCTCCCTTCTCCCTCACCAATTCATGTGCATCCCTCCCTAAGCTGCATGCTCCATAGTGGAAGAGGATGACCTTCCCCCCAGAGGAGAGGACCAGTCTTCAGTCAAGAGTATACACGTAGCTGTGTTCCCCTGCTAGAACCTCCAAACATGCTCTCAAGGAGTAGGAATTGGTGGATGCAAAATAGTCATGGTGCTGTCAAGTACAGCATATGGAATATAGTCACGTTACTATTGTGATAACTATGCATGGTGTCAGATGGGTATGAGATTGATCGGATGACTTAGGAAGTTTATAATGCCTAATCACTGAGTTGTACACCTGAAACTAATATAATATTGGATGTCAACTGTAATTGAAAAAAAATTAAATAAAAAGAGTAAGAAAGAATTTTTCTTCTTTTTTTATAATATCCTATATTATTTCAGTATTTTGTTATAAAAACTAATTAAGCATTTTGATCCTTCCTTGCCTTGCCCATTTTTCTAACTTCATTTCGATATCATTTTCTTTACCAATTTAAAATTCTCACCCAGAGCTTTTTTAGTTTTTTAACTACATAGAACCCTTCACATCAACTGCATTCCCTATGCTTTTGGCCTACCTTTTCACATAGCTATCTTGAGGTCCTGGTTTAAATATCACTTATACAGAGAAGTATCCCCCCATTATCCAATTTAGTAGCTAATCTTGAATACTCTCATGGCACCAGCTAGTTTGTTTCTTTTCTAGCACTATTCATAATTTTTTATTGTATGCTTGCTTGGTATTTAGTAGTATTCTCCCCTCTCAGAAAACTAGAAGCCCTGCTCTGTAAAGGTAGTGAGCATGTCTGCTTTATTCTTCAGTATATCTAGGGCTCTAGATAGCAATACCTATTGTGTGAATCTTATATAATAAAAGGCTAATATGCCAATTGACCAAACAGTGGAACAACTGGTTGCTATGATGTACACTGACCACCAGGGGGCAGATGCTCAATGCAGGAGCTGCCAACTGGTCGTCAGTGTGCTCCCACAGGGGGAGCGCTGCTCAGCCAGAAGCCGGATTCAGAGCTGGTGAGCCCAGCAGCAATGATGGGAACCTCTTATGCTTCTGCTGCAAGCAGGCAGTAAGGAGCAAGGGGTCCCAGACTGCATGAGTCCCAGACTGTGCGAGGGATGTCTGCTGCTGGCTTAGGCCCGATCCTTGGGGGGATCGGGCCTAAGCTGGCAAGTGGACATCTTCTGAGGGGTCCCAGGCTATGAGAAAGGCACAGGCCGGGCTGAGGGGGACCCCCCCACACCAGTGCATGAATCCTGTGCTCCAGGCCTCTAGTCTATCCAATATAATAAAAGAGTAATATGCAAATTGACCGTTACACGAGACATCTAAGCCACGCCCACCAGCCACGCCACGCCTCCCGGCCAACCAGAGCAGCTGTATGCAAATTAGCCCAGCCAAGGTGGAGGCCAACAGCCATGGAGCTAGAGCAAACCAAAGGCTTCTGTTGCAACTGCCTGCCTAAGCTGGTTGAGCCTCTGCTTACGGCTATGCTCACCAGCCAATCAGAGCGGCTGTATGCAAATTAGCCCAGCCAAGATGGAGGCTGGCAGGGCAGCTATGCACTGGGAGCCTCCGTGGCCGGCATAGCTGTGCCAGGTGTGTCAGCTCAGTGGGGGGGGTCCGGCCTGGGGCCTCCTCGGGGCATCCAGGAGTGCCCATCCTGGGTCCACTGCCTGGCTCTGCCCCCTAGGGGCCTCCTCGGGGTGTCCAGGTGCGCCCGTCCGGGGTCTGCTGCCTGGTTCCACCCCCTGGGGGCCTCTGCGGGGCATGCAGGAGCACCTGTCCAGGGTTCTCCACAGGGCATGTGGGAGTGTCTGCTGCACAGTGTGGAGAATCCAAAGCCAGTCCACTGCCTGGCTCCACCCCGGGTGTGTTTGCTCAGCAGCAGGGCTTCACCGAGGGATCCTGCACCAGCATCCGCCCCTGGCTCACCATCCAGCTCTGCGCCAAGTGTGTCCCCTCAGCAGTGGGGGCCCACCAAGCGTGTGCAATCGTGGGCTCTCCAGTGGGAAATGTCCAGGCCTGCACTCACCAGCCCTCCCACCCCCCAGTGCACCAACCCTGAAGGGGCTGTGGGCAGCCTGAAAATGACTCTCAGCCCTTCACCCAGGCTGTCTAGGCATGCCAGCAGATGGATATCTTCCCCCTGAGGTGTCCCAAACTGCAAGAGGGCACAGGCCGGCTAAGGGACCCCCATGCCCCGAGTGCACAAATTTTTGTGCACCAGGCCCCTAGTATATATATAAAAGGCTATTATGCAAATTGTCCCCTTGGTAGTTTGACCAGGAGACCGGGAGTTTGATAGCTTGCTATGATGTGTGTTGACCACCAAGGGTTGGCACAGAACAAAAGAAGTCCCCAGCTGGCAGCTGGCAGCTGGGGAAGGAAGGGCCCTGCTGGCAGCTGGAAGGCCCTGATCAGCCTTGATCGCTGGCCAGGCCTAGGAACTCTATATGTGCACAAATATCATGCACCAGGCCTCTAGTAAATAAATAAAAGGATAAATGTGACCTAAGAGAATACAATGGGGTAAATAAAGCTAGCTTATAATTTGCTATAAGTAACTGGACATAATTAATTCTGCTATAGTACAGACATGAAAAGTGATTGGGCCATTGAACTTCTAGTGGTACAGAAATAATAAATAAACTATGCAGTTATGTTTGTGTATGCCAATCCATAAGTGTGAGCATTTATTAATGGCTTGAAAATTCATACTGTGTTTTCTCTCTTTCTTCCTCCCATTTTTTTTTAGAACGGCCATATCTGTTGCTCAGTGGATCCACAGTGCCTTCAGGAACTGTGAAGTTAACTGTCTCACAGGAGATTGCTGTTCAAAGAATGTTCTTTCATTAAAAAGACCAAAAAAAATAAATAAATAAAATAAAAAGGCTAAACCTTAAAGTGGATGATTTGCAGGCAGCTAGGTGCAGCTTTGTTAATAGCTGAATGAACTTTCAATTATGAAATCTGTAGACCTTGAGAAAAATCACAAAAGGAAAATTCCTGGGGCAAAACGAGGCCAGAATTCTGCCTCTACTGTGTCTGACATCACTGTGTGGCAGAACGGGTGTGGAACACACCGTGACTTCATGACCCCTGGCTGTACAGCCTGGACCCGGCAGAGCTCTGAAAGCCTCTAGCTTCACTGGTGCAGAACATTTTTCTCTAGATCAGAATCTTCATGAACCAGTTAGGGTCCTCACTGTCTAAAATAAAACGCCAGGCAGTGAATGAAATATATTTTCAGAAGCAAAGCAGAGGAGCTATAACGTGTTATGTACAGTATACACTCTGAAAAGCAACCTGACACAAGTTATCGTAATGATAAAAATAATGCACAGGCATGGTTACTTAATATTTTCTAACAGGAAAAGTCATTCCTATTTCCTTGTTTTAATGCACTTCATATTACTTGGTTGAATTTGTTCAGTATAAGCTCGTTCTTGTGCAAAAGTAAATAAATATTTCTCTTACCTTATCACGTGTCCAAGTGTCTTGTTTAATGTGTTCCTTTTCCCAGCAGATTCGTTAGCATACAAATTGCTCTCTAGTTCTGCTGATGAAACTCCCACCATGCGATTTACAAATTGAAAGGTGATTTTCATTGACTTATATGCCTATGTGGGGGTGGAATGAATGCCTTTATTCTACCTCTCCAATCACCTTTTCTACCCTGCTCTGCCTCCTGGGTGCTGATCTGACTAGACCATAAGAATAGATTCTTTTGTCCTCTGGATTCTGGTTTGATTTGACCAGTGAAGATCACTGGCAGGATATCAGAAGGAGGTCAAGTCTGGATATTTAGTCTGCAGGCTGTCTTCTTGCCAGGTCACTCTCATGAGTAGGTGTGTCCCCTTACTGAAGGCTGCACCCCCTGATAGGTGGCCCTTTGTTCAACTGCCCTCTCTGGGGTCCTATCACTTCTATTTGCTTCTTGTAGCTTAGGAATAGGAACAACTCTGGCCATTTTTGTCCTCAGGAGATACCTGCTCTATTTCTTGTTGGTTTTTTATTTTCTGTCACATCTTTACAAATGGTCCCTTTGTTAAACTCTGCTAAGTTGCACACTTGAGTCTGCCATCTGCCTCCTGTCAGGACTCTAGTTGATGTACACAGGAGGTAGGAGTGGAGAGGAGAGTGTTGGGAAGGTCGCTAAGCATTGGTCCTTTGCACTTTAATATAAAAATGTAAAGAATCCCAATGTGAGGAGGAATTATTATATGTTAAATTGTTGATGTACTAGAATCTTAAGAAGAAAGAAGAAAACTGGCTGATACCCAATATTGCCCTATTCATGTATTGCTCTGGGTAAAAGGAAATAAAAATATTACCAAATTAAATTTCAGTTTCATAGAGACTTTTTTTCTTTCTAAAATATGTTTTTATTGATTTCAGAGAGGAAGGGAGGAGAGAGAGAAACATTCGCTGCCTCCTGCACACCTCCTGCTGGGGATGGAGCCCGACACCAAGGCATATGTTCTGACCAGGAATCGAACCGTGACCCCCTATGTCATAGTTCAACACTCAACCACTGAGCCACACCAGATGGGAGAAATTTTTTTCTTTAAAAGAAAAAAACTGAAAATGGATAGGATATGACAAACCCAAGCTATAGAAATGGTAAAGTGACATTTAACTATCCCTTCACCATTGCTATGGAAACAATCTGACATGAGCTGAGCTGAAGGATAATTTATAAATGTCTTAATACTTTGTCATGTATAATATTCATTGAATATGTGAATTCAAGTATCTCTCTATATTCCCTGAATTTATCATAAATGAATTTTTTCTTCAGCTTTTTTATATTTAAAATTTCAACAGAGTGTAAGGTTTATTTTTATTACCTGTTATTTACTATGGTAAATAGTAATACTGTCCAAGAGGTATTGATTTGAAATTTTTCCATGTGATTATTATTTTTGTATATAGGTTTGAAATTTCATATTAAATCTTCCTGAAAATTAATATATGTTTGCATTTATGAGGGGAGTAAGAAATAGTACACACACACACACTCATGATCTACATCCATATACTTGTATATATTCATCATCTAGATAATTATATGCCTTTTGAAAGAAGAAGCAAAGCTGAAATTGCATATTATCAATGCGTTATAAATCTTTGTAGGGCTCTGAGCACTCTTGTGGTTTGCAGACCTTTATTTCTATAGACTGCTAAAAGAAAATAAACTCTCATAACATTGAGAAGAAAAGAGAAGAACATAAGATTATGTTCTTCCAAGGACCATTAAAGCAATAAATGTGTTTAGATTGAATTTTTTTCCCTTCAAGGTTTATCCCATAAATAATAGATTCCCAGGAGAATTACTATTTATCCCAGCAAGCAGTAATCAATTGCTTCTTAAAAACTTTGTTCCTTGAAAAAGAGGTGGTTAGCACCCTATTTTTTACTCTGGAGGTAATTGGCAAAATGCCATGGTTGAATTATGCCAGGGTTATGGGGAAATGAGAGCTAAGAAGCATAAATTTAATTTGAAAGGACTAGGCTCTTTGAAGAAGAGCCCTTGGTTGAAACAGTGTTTATTATATATATTTTTTTCTGAACAAAGAGGCACAAAAACATTGAAGTGTGATTCTTTGGTAATTCATATATGGTAACCCATATCTCTCTTTTGAAAGACTGCCTTATTGCTTCTTCCCTTTACCTTTTGTGCTGGTAAAGAGATTGATGGGTTTGTCTGATTACACTGCAATATCATGGAACTCCTTTCATCCTCCCAATAATTTGGTTAACTATAACCAAAGTTGAGATCTCCTATAATTGCCTTTAAAAAATGAATAGGCCTGGCTGGTGTGTCTCAGTGGTTGAGCATTAACCTATGAACCAGGAGGTCAAGGTTCCATTCCCAGTCAGGGCATATGCCTGGATTGCAGGCTCAATCCCCAGTAGGGGCCATGCAGGAGGCAGCATGGCAATGATTCTCTTTCATCATTGATGTTTCTCTTTCTCTTTCATCATTGATGTTTCTCTCTCTCTCCATCTCTCTGAAATCAATAACACAATGAACGGTATATCATAGCTCTAAAACAGCAATCAGTACTCTGAGTATCGGAGTAGCAGAGGTTATTCAGTTCAACCATGCTGAGGTTACATGTACTGAATAAAAATTAAGCTTCAATTCACTAAGCGTTACCTCAGCTATCAAAGTTAACATTGCTGCCTACTTAGGAATTCCTCTGAAAGTCAGCAGGTCCCACAAAACACCTTCAAGTCCTAGTACTCTAGCTCTAAGCGTTGATAAGAGCAACTTTTTTTTTTTTTTTTTTTGCAAACCTTATGTTTTTAAATCTGAACGTTCGTGGTACAGTAGTAAACTGAGCTCTGAAAGATCCCTGCCAAAAGGATGCCCAAGGCAGAAAGTGCTGCGCTCTGTAGCCCCGCGTTCACTGTGGAGCCTGATGCTCCCCTTTGCAGTGGTTCCGTACAGTGAGGTTGGCTCATTGTGTGCTTACTGACCTTTCATTACAATGCACTGTTTCCTGGCCTAGAATTCAATTCTTCCATAAAGGAATTGCCACCTCCTTGCAGAGTAATTGCCCTTATTTAATAGACCTGCCAGTAGAAAGGCAGGAATGCTTTGAATGTAGTGGCTCTGGAACCGTAACAAACTAAATTGCCCAAAAGTAGACCATTTGGGGAGATTTCAATATGATAATCTGAGCTGCATTTTTCTGTGCACCTTGTGCTGGCCAGGAAGCTGGGGCAGCTCTTCCAAACCTTCTGTCCTTGTACTAGGATCAAAATCTTATTCATAGAGACAGTTTGCATGACAGATTCTGAAATTCTCTTTTATTGTGAATGACAAATGACGTAATATATTACTGTCACCACCAAAATATTGCATTTAAAACATGCTTTCCTATTTACCTCCAGTATTAGTTGTTTTAAAGTAACACTCTAGAATGAGTGTGATGATATGGTAGAAGTAGAGATGATGTCACCTTAATTTTTGAGCCATTTTCTTTCTTTTCATAAAAGTAGAACTCTAAATAGGGAAAATATAGAAAATAGAAATTTCTAAAGTATATATGAGGAATCCAGGAATAACTCTCTCAAGAGAAATGCATGGCCTTATGGAGAAAAATATCAAACCTCATTGAACAAGTATTTCTTGAGGACCTACCATGTACCAGGCACTGTTGCAGGCACCATGTGAAGGGCTTACACAATGAACCAATTTCCTTGCAGCAGTCAGTGCGCTACAGTGCTGGAGCACCCACGTACTGCAGTGAATAAAGTATGAACAAAGCATAAGTACCTTTCATGGAGTTCATGTCCTGATGGGGGAAAGAAAGTTAACAAACACACAGATGCCATGTCAGGTGGGGGTAAATGCTATAAATAAAAATTAAGCTGGGTCCTTTGAGAAGAAGAAGACGAAAAAGTAAAGAGAAAAATTATGAACAACAAATACACATCTATCAACAAGTGAACCTAAAAATCAAGTGAATAAAAAATATCTGATGAACAGAATAAACTGGTGAATATGCCCACCAGCCAATCAGAGCGACTATATGCAAATTAACCCAACCAAGATGGCGGCTGGCAGCCATGGAGCTGGAACAAGCATGGTCCCAGTGGCCAGCCTGCAAATAGCCATCAGCCCCTCACCCAGGATGGCTGGGCACCCCAGTGGGACCCCACCCTGATCCAGGACACCCTTCAGAGCAAATCAGCTTGCCCCCACCCATGCACCAGGTTTCTATCCTATATAATAAAAGGGTAATATGCAACTTGACCCTAACAGCAGAATGACTGGTAATGATTGGTCACTATGACATACACTGACAACCAGGGGGTGGATGCTCAATGCAGGAGCTACCCCCTGGTGGTCAGTGCGCTCAGCTACAAACCAGGTTGACAGCTGCCAGTACAACGGTGATGGTGGAAGCCTCTCCCGCTTCCTCAGCAGTGCTAAGGATGTCCAACTGCAGCTTAGGCCTGCTCCCCACTGGCAAGTGGACATCTTCTGAGGGCTCCTGGGCTGCCAGAGGGATGTCTGACTGCCAGCTTAGGCCCACTTCCAGGGGGATTGGGCCTAAACCAGCAGGTGGACATCCCCCAAGCGTTCCCAGACTCCGAGAGGGTACAAACCGGGCTGAGGGACCCTTCCCCCGAGGGCACAAATTTTGTGCACCGGGCCTCTAGTATATGTGTATATATCCTAGCTAATAAAGAGGGAAGATGCTAGTTGACCCTCATCCACCGCAAAGATTGGAGGGAATCCAATAAGGAGGGAATATGCTAATTGACTATCCTGCCCTCAAAGATGGTGGCACCCACAGCCAATAAGTCAATATGACTATTGACTGCCCTGCCCTGAAAGATGGCGGTCCCCACAACCACAAGATGGTGGTGCCCAGTCTCCTCAGCCCTGCCATGCACCTGCCACTGGAGTCCCCCAGTGCCTTCAGATCCCCAGCCACTCAGGACTGGCCTAAGGTGCAGGCAAGCCCCAGATGGCGGGTGCTCAGCCTCCCAGGGCTGCCAGAGGCTCAGGTAACTAGGGCTGGCTGAGGCTTGTGCTGACAGCAGTGGCAGCAGCAGAGGTGTGATAGGGAGTCATCTTCCCCTGATTGCTGGATCGCCTCTCACCCCTGAAGGCTCCTGGATGTGAGAGGGGGCAGGCCAGGCTGAGGAACATCACACCCCCCGCCCCAGTGCATGAATTTTCATGCACCGGGCCTCTAGAATATATATACTAGAGGTCCGGTGCATGAAAATTTGTGCACTGGGGCGGGGGGTGTGATGTCCCTCAGTCCAGCCTGCTCCCTCTCCAATCTGGGATCCCTTGGGGTATGACCAACTTCTGGTTTAGGCCCGATCCCTGTGGGCAGTTGGACATTCCTCTCATGGTCGGGACTGCTGGCTCCCAACCGCTCACCTGCCTGCCTGATCACCCCCTAACCACTCCCTTGTCAGCCTGATCATTGCCTAATTGCCCTCCCCTCTGGCCTGATTGCCCCCAACTTCCTTCCCTGCTGGCCTGGTTCCCCCCAACTGCCCTCCCCTACAGGTCTGGTCCCCCTCAACTGCCCTCCCCTACAGCTCTGGTTCCTCCCAACTGCCCTCCCCTGCTGGTCTGATCACTAAAACTGCTCTCCCCTGCCAGCCATCTTGTGTCCACATGGGGGAGGCCATCTGTGTGTTGGAGTGATGGTCAACTTGCATATTACCTCTTTATTAGATAGTATATATATATTAGCATTAAGATCTCAGAAATGATCCCATGCACTTACGGATATATGAAATGTTTTGGTGATTACAATGAAGAAGTGAGCCTATGGAAATGGTTATGGAAGAATAAAACATAAAAAATGTATAATTTTCCCAGCTGGTGTGTCTCAGTGCTTAAGTGTCAACCTATAAATGAGGAGGTAATGGTTTAATTCCTGGTCAGGACACATGCCCAGGTTGTGAGTTCGATCCCCAGTGTGGGCTGTGTAGGAGGCAACTGATCAATGATCTCTCTCATCACTGATGTGCCTATCTCTCTCTCCCTCACACTTCCTCTCTGAAATCAATAAAATATATTTTTAAAATGTATTATTATTTCATACAAGTCAATTCTACATAGATAAAAGACCAAATTATGAAAAGCAAAATAAAGTTATGAAGAAATTTTAGGAGAATGCTTTCTTTGTTTTAATCCTCACCCAAGGATATTTCTTAATTGATTTTAGAGAGAGGGAGGGAGAAAGAGAGAAACATCAATGTCAGAGAGAAACATCAATTGGTTGTCTCAGACATACTCCCTGCCTGGGGATTGAACCTGCAACCTAGATATGTAACCTGACTGGGAATTGAAATCACAACCTTTTAGGGGGTCCTCAAACTATGGCCCATGGGCCACATGTGGCCTGCCGAGGACATTTATCCAGCCCTCTGGGTATTTTTGCCACCTTGTTTTTTTATTTCAAAGTAAGATATGTGCAGTGTGCATAGGAATTTGTTCATAGTTTTTTTTTAAACTGTAGTCTGGCCCTCCAATGGTCTGAGGGTCAGTGAACTGGCCCCCTGTTTAAAAAGTTTGAGGACCCCTGGTAGGGAATGACTCTTCAACCAACTGAGTCACCCAGCCATGGCTGGAAGAATGCCTTTCGACCTCAAGATATTTTAAATAGACTCAAAAAACATATAATAAAGCTATAGTTAAATTCTACTATATCAAATATATGAAAATACAGGCCAGAGACTAGAAAAGATATTATATAATGCATTGCATATCATCACAAAAATTAGTTACCAGAATATATATTTAAAAACTCCTAAAAAAGAGACAAGAACCAAGTATCCAATAGAAAACTGATAAAGATAAACAAGTATTCCTCAAGAAGAAAAAAAAACAACTAATAGACATGAAAATTTGCTTGGGCTCTCTCAAGCAAGTTTATATTAAAACCATATGATAATATTGAAAACAAATGACTGAATTATAAAGTAGGATAGCACCAATTGTGGGAAAGGATGTGAAGCAATAAGAACTTGCACACCAGTAGTGGGATTGTACATCACACACACTCCCAAATAACTGTGGAGTACAGTTTTGCAATATCTAAATTTGCAGCCCAAGTGTCCATCAGTAGATGAGTGAATAAAAAAGCTGAGATACATTTACACAATAGAATACTTCTCTGCTGTAAAAAGGAAGAAAATGTTGCCCTCTGTGACAGCATGGATGGATTTGGAGAACATTATGTTATGTGACATAAGCCAGTCAGAGAAAGACAATTACCATATGATTTCACTCTTACGTGGAATTTAATGAACAAAGTGAACTATCAAGCAAAAGAGAGACAGGCTATTAGATAGAGAGCAGGCAGATAGCTCTGATGGTCAGGGAGGGAGTTGAAGGAGGGGGTGAGGAGGATTGAGCAAAAAAAGAGAGAACTCATGGACATGGACAACTGTGTGGTGATTGGGGGGATGAAGGGGGGTGGAGATGCAAGAGCATATAAAGGGGATAAATAATGATGGAAAAAATAAGTTAAATTAAATTTTAAAAAGAATTTGAGGGTGCACACCCCTTGTGACCCAGCATGTACCCCTCAGTGTATGATGTAGAGTTACGCTGTCCAATACAGTAGCCACTAGTGTCTATTTAAATTTAAAATAATTAAAATTGAATTGCGGGGAGAAACAAGATGGCGGCATAGGGTAGACACCGTATATGCAGCTGTGAACAACTATTTCAGAAAAACCACGAAAAGAACACACGGACACCACTCGCACCCACAAGACGGCTGGCTGAGTGAAAATCCTACAACTAGAGAAGAGTCTGAGACTCAGAGGAGTGGCGGAAGCAAAGTACAAAGGTACGGAGGCGCGCGCACGGGCTCGGGGAAGGGCTGGTACCGGAGGTCGTGGCTCTTTTCCAAAACAGAGAGAGCCACAAGCTCCCAGCGGCTCTGAACTCCAGTTCCAGGCGAGTTTCTGAGGTCCCACAGACACCCAGAGAAGGGGGACTGATTGGCACCAGGAGGAAATCCAAAGCGGGTTTCTCTCAGCGTTGCTTGCAGCAATTACCGTGGGACACAGAGACCTGGTGTCTCTCAGCACAGGGCTGAGAAGCGCCATAGCTATTTGCTCTGCCCCGCCCTGCAAACTCCCCGAGGCCCCGCCCCTCCCAAGTGTGTCAGAGGCTTCTGCAGCAACACCTCCTTAAAGATACAGGAACCAGCCTCGCCCAGTGGCCAGAGAGGGACTAACCTAAACAAAACAGATCCACAAGGAACACACTCGGGGCAGATGTAGTGAGCATAAAAGCTCCACTGAAACAACTCTTGCCCCATAAGGGTGTCTCCAGCACAGAAGTTCTCCCACTGTAGACACAGCTGACTCTCATAACCAAGTGGCTTAGAGGTTAATCCCTCGCAGTGATCGCCTAAATCAGAAAGGGAAGCAGCCAAAATGAGGAGACGAAACAGGTCACAAATGACAGAGATGGAGGA